>JAKCPI010010804.1:0-32070 GCA_023213315.1 Euborellia annulipes
AAACGTCTGAACAGAGAATTGAGTGTTTTATTTTTGGCTGCCTGCACTTCCACATCCTTCCATAGTATTGTTATAAATACTTACCATATATGGTTAGCCAGGCACTCACCCACCTACAATCATCCCTCAAGTCAATAGCTCAAACCCTCTTCCGCCTCCCTGTCAGAGTCCTTATCAAGGAAGGAATAATAAAGAGAAAGCGCGACTGTGTTCCGCCACCTGCTCGGGTAACTCGAGGTTTTCTTTCTTGTATAGTTGGAGCCACAAGTGCCTGATGTTTGATCGAGAGTGGAGCATTGAGCTTAGTCAACTAAATAAATAAATCATCTTTTTTTAATACAACTGAAGGGAAATGTTACCACTACACTAAGCATTTTGGTTGCCTAAGCTCAAGGCTCCACACTCTCTAGCAATCGAAAAATATACAATATTCTCTGGATTTGTCCAGTTTGTTCGATACAAAATCATAAAAAAAAAATAAGGGAATTTCCTTGGCAAAGTTTTTAAAAGATACAGCACATTAAAGATCAAGTTTATTTACAGAATGATAATGTTTCTTCTCAAAAGTTTTTTTTTTTTTTTTGGACACATATGTTCTCTATATTATTCAGTAGTTAAAAAAAAAAATAGCTCGGTTTTGCTTCACTAACGCCTCTGACTCTTTTTCTCTCGCTCTAATAATGAATAAAGATTATAATTTCTCATTTTATTAAATTAGTCCCCCCAATAAACTAGCGAATTTTTAATGGATATTCAATAAGCGGTATTTATTTATATTCCCGGATGTAGCGATAGGTAGAGCGGGGGGGGGGGCTTTTAAAACGACACTGCTTCCCTCTTTCCTTTGACAGAATAAAATAATTTTAATGGAAATTGAAAGGTTTAAATAGTGAGAAAAAAAAAATCATTCTTCGAAGCTTTAACGCCCATTTTAAAAATCTGGTGTCAGGGGCTACCGAGGGGGGGGGGGGCCCGGGTAGGCACCCAAATATTTGTCTTTGAAAGAAATTTGGAAATATTTTTTAAATAGAGATAAAAATCTAATTCTCTTATAAAAGAAAAATAATTAGGCGACGAACTTTTTTTTTAATTACAAATTTTTAGTTACTTAGAGATTTAGCGTCTCTAGCATTAAAAGCTATTAAATCGGATAAATGAATAAATAATTGAATTACTAATTGGTTTTCTATGTATACGACGAATTAATTACTTTCTCTTCAAAAAGTAAAATTAATCTGCCATTGCCTTTGCTTAAATAATTTTATTTCTCTATTTATAAACAATTGGCTTTGAATTTAAGGGGCTACGGGAGCGAAGGTGAATGTTTTTACCGATAAGATGGCGTAGTGTGTCATAAAAAGTATGCCCGAATATCAAGTAATTCAAAAATTTACCAAGAGATGTCAGAATGGTAGCTAATAATATTTAATGCATTTGGTTGATTTTCATTGTTCTTTTAACAATAAATACTTTATAAATGTTATTATATATTATGTATCTTTTATAAAAGCATACAAATATATAAATATATGCCAGATATAGGCTAATACTATATCGTCTGTTAGACTAGCCTGCCATCTATTGCACGAATGCTGAACTAATTTGACAGTTGGTTTTTAAATAAGTCATCTAAGCTTATTTTAAAAATTTCTTAATTAATATGTGATTAATAATAACAATAAATTCATTTTTAAATTTAAAAAAAAATTAAAGATTATTGTGACAGATTGTTTTTTTGTATTTGCTTGATAACAAAAAAATTAATTACGATAATTTTTTTAATAAGTCATTAAACAAATTATAGCTCCCAATAATCTCTTATGAATTTAATTCATTTTAAAAATTCATTGAAAAATTCCTTATAATAGTCTAGTTGGGGGGGGGGGGGGCGTATTTAATAATCTCACGACTGTTATTGTTAAAAATTATTTCTAAGGCTTTCGAAATCATAAGATGATTTCAGTAAAAAATATTACGGCCTATAGAAGAAAGAAAATCATTTTTAAAATTAATAAATATAAAAAATGTTTGTGGTGTGTGTTGTAAGTACAAAATCCACGACTCGACAACAAAAAAAATGAAATTAGTTTCACTATTTTTTTTTCTCCCCCTTGGGAAAATAATCGAATTCTCTCCCAATGGAGCGAGAGAGAGTTCTAAGAACTCCTTTTTGAAAATAAAATTTTTTAAATACCTTGGAAAATATTCGAATTTTTTTTTATCTCAATCTACATAAAAAAACCGAGTTTATATTTATTAAATGGCATTAGCTTTTTTTTTCTTTCCTATTTTCAATGAAAAAAATCTGGTGTGACTGGGCACAGCACACAACTTTCTCTTACCTTCGGTAATCGAAAGTTGTGTACTGTGCTTGTCACACCAGATTTTTTGTGTCGACATGTATTTAGTTTCCGACAGTAGGGTACAATTGAATTCAAGATGTAAAATTTATAAGTATGGGAAAATATTTATATTTTGATACCATGGCAACCATTTCTCCTATCTTTTCTATGGAGTACAAGAGTAAAGTGGTCTTCAGAAGATTTCAATCACAAAATGAGAATATACATTTTATAGAGAATCTAAAAAATAATTGATTTTTGAATTTTAAAAAAAATCGTTGGAGCAAATTTTGAGAAAATCGAAAAAAACTGAAAAAGTGCATCAGTAGAGTACTAGTACTCTTTGGTCGATTTTGTTCAAAAGCTTCGTGTCACGTCCCATGGGGGTGTCTAACTTAAATATAAAATTTCAACCTCCTAGCTCTTTTCGTTCTTGAGATATTTTGTTCACAGACACACACACACACACAGACAGTCCTGCGGAAAATTTTTTTCCCCTCCCGTGGAAATCATTTTGCCTTTTTTGTAGGGAGAGCAATTTTTTTTTTTTATCTTTTCAGACTCAGGTTTCGGCTATTTTTTGGCCGAAACCGAATATTCGTTCGGTTCCTAGTTTTATACCAGTTATCGGGATTTTTCTACAAATTTGTACCAATTAGCCGGAAATACAAATAATCGGGCTACGAAATTTCAGGAATCAGAAAAAAATTCTGAATAATTCCTTTTAAGTTAAACTGCTCTATTTTTGGTCTTAGGGGCCGTCAAAACGTGTATTTCAGTTAATATCAAATTTTTTTTTAATTAATTAGAAAATGAGATAATTCAATGCAATCCTCAAAGCTTTCCGATTCCGTAGGAGTTTATAAAAAAATAAAAATCTTCTTTTGGTAATAAATCAAATAAATATTCAAGATGTTTATTTTGTTGTGTGTTTGGTTATTGATTGTAGTCAAGAGATTCTTCCTCTCTTATGAATGAACGAATGAATTCGTTCTCTTTTTAAACTCTCTCTCCCTTGTAATGGATCAAAAAGTGAAGGTGAATATTTCATAATAATCTTCCAGGAATTAGGCACTTTCCGATTCTTAAATTTTTTAAAAAGTTGAGCCCGCAGCATCTATCTAAAGAAAACGGGTGTTGCCCTCTCTCTCTCTCTCTCTGTGTGTGTTTTTATGAATGAATGAATGAATGAATGAATGCGGCGCCAACGACTCGTCATTCATAGGAGAGGAGAGAAGAGAAGAGAACAAGTGCCGATGCTATGCTATGCTATGCTGTAATCTATTATTAGTTGCAATTGACGCCTCTCGCTCTCTCTTTCTCTACATCCATCCATCCATTCCTATCAAATTAAATCAGACAAATAGACGAATTAAAAAAAAAAAGAAAAAAAATCAACGCAATCAAAGAAACTAAATTTGGAATATTCAAGAGATGGATGCTTTTCAGATTGAATTCGATGCGTCAGAAATCGCATCTGGTTTAGAATCATTAGATAAAAATGAACGTAATTTGTAATACTAACTAAGGGACAATAATTGAACGATGTTATGCACGAAGAAACCAAGCGCCATTAACTTAAATTTATGATAAAGGCCATTTCATTTGCATAATTGTAAACAAACCCAATAGCAATGACTTTTTTTTTATTGTTTTATACAAAAGAAGTGAACGGAGTAATAATGTTGTAATTTAAATAAAAAAATCTGGTGTGACTGTCGCACAGCACACAACTTTCTCTTACCTTCGCTAATCGAAAGTTGTGTTCTGTGCTTGTCACACCAGATTTTTCGTGTCGACATATATTTAGTTCCCGACAGTACGGAACATTGGAATTCAGATGTAAAATTTATAATGGGAAAATATTTATATTTTGTTACCATGGCAACCATTTCTCCTATCCTTCCCTATGAAATACAAGAGTAAAGTGGTCTTCAGAAGATTTCAATTGCAAAATGAGAATATACATTTGAAAGAGCATCTAAAAAATAATTGATTTTTAAATTAAAAAAAAATCGTTGGGAGCGAATTTTGAGAAAATCGAAAAAAACTGAAAAAGTGCATCAGTAAAGTACTAGTACTCTTTGGCCGATTTTGATTAAAAGCTTATTTTTCCGGTCCCGGGGGTGTTTAAATTAAATATAAAATTTCAGCCTCATAGCTCAATTCCTTCATGCTTAAAATTGAACACACACACACATACACACCCACCCACCCACCCACAGACAGACCATGTCGCGAAAACCACTTTTTTTGGATTCAGGGGACCTCAAAACGTGAAGATCCATCAAAATCTCGACATCGAATTTTTGACATGAATCCAATACTTTCTCTCTCTATATATATATTACATATATACATAGGTAAGAGAAAGTAATAGATCTTCTTTTTCCCTTCTTGTCTCGATTTCGATCATAATGACGCTTGGTTCCTTCATGCATAACATGGTCCAATTAATCCAAATAAATTTTTTATTGGAAAATTCCAACTGGAACTAATTGAAGCCGGACTATGCGACGTAACATATACCGGTAAAAAAAATCGAAATTAAAATTATATGATTCTCCACGTTTCGGGCCAATCTTAACATCTTCAGGGTTCTAACCCAGCCCAACCCTTCATATAACAGTAAAAATAATTTTCTGTCAGTTAGTTGGCTACTCTAGCTAACTCAATAAGGAAAAATTTTCTTGGTTAACAGCTCAAGCTTTGCATTAACTTGGCTTGTTTATTTGCTTAATGTGTTTCGGTTGTCCCTTGTTTATATCAAATCAAATTCAATGTACCATTTTGTAAAAAGTTTATTTTATATATACATTATTTTAGAATAAAAAAGTGTTAGTCCCCATTCGGTTTCAATCCGCCACCAAGTGGCGTAAACAGACTCCTTCTTGAAGGGGAATTAAAATTTATTTCATTTATAGTTTTTCCATTTTTTTTTTCAATTTTATCTTGACAATTTCTTGTTCATTTATGGTATTATTTGAGTTTGTCTAAGTCTATGGGTGAGGGTGGGAAGTCAGATATCTGATCGAATCCTAAGAAAATTAGCTATGCCGTGAAAAGGAGTAAGACGAGAGCAGGGAAAAATCTTAGAAAAGCATTAAAATTAAAAAATCTAGTGCGACTGGTCGCACACAACTTTCTCTTACCTAAAGTCAGAGAAAGTTGTGTACTGTGTTTGCCACACCAGATTTCTTTGTGTCGAGATGTATTTAGTTTCCCCCGAAATATTAGATTTCAAGAGTAAAATTTATAAAGATGGGAAAATATTTATATTTTGTTACCATGGCAACCATTTCTAAAGTAAAGTGGTCTTCAAACAATTTTGAGAGCAAAATGAGAATATACATTTTAAAGAGCATCTAAAAAATAATTAATTTTTGAATTTTAATCAAAATCGTTGGAGCAAATTTTGAGAAAATCGAAAAAAACTGAAAAAGTACATCAGTAAAGTACTAGTACTCTTTGGCCTATTTTGTTCAAAAGCTTCGTGTCACGTGCCAAGGAGGTGCCTAACATAAATATAAAATTTCAACCTCCTAGCTCTTTTCGTTCTTGAGATATTTTGTTCACAGACACACAGACAGACAGAGCATGTCGCGAAAACCACTTTTTTGGATTCAAGGGACCTCAAAACGTGTATATCCATCAAAATCTCGACATAGAATTTTTCCAATACTTTCTCTATATTAACATATATACATAGGTAAGAGAAAATAAAAATGTAAGCAACTCTGGACCTTAGAAGATTTTTTCGTTTGGCATTCCAAATAACCGACAAATTGCCTCGAAGAGGGGCGAGTTTGACATATTTTGTATATTTTGTCTTCTGAGGACCTGGATGATTTTTTTTTTCATTATGATCTTAGAATGGCTTACAAATAACATCACCTGCCATTATTCTGGCTACTCTAGTTAGACTCCTTGTGCCAGCTTGATAACTTAATTTCTATTGCCTTCGTTTAAGTTAATATATTCATAATAAATCAATTAAAATAAATACAAATATGTTAAATTTTAAACTTTTAAAAACTTGTTTCTCTCATTCTGTCTGTCTTTTCTTCATTATAAATAAAACGAGAGTGGGGGGAGGTAAATTCCTTTGGATATAATTATAATCAATTTATTCGCATTGCAAGATAATTTTATTGTATTCAATTGCATATAATTGTATATTATTTTTCGATCATTTATTTTAACGATGAGAGAGAGAAAGAGAGAGGGATATTTATTATGTATATAATTTTACGTAGAAAAAAAAAAGAGTTAAGAAAACAAAATTCCTCCTGTGTCAAGTCAACAACAAAAACAAACAATTTCTTATTTACTTAAATAATGAGGAAAAAGATTTCCAATTAAAATTAATTAATCTAAGAAATGGTGTTTTTGTTTAGTTTAGAGTACGAGTAGAAAAACAAAAATATATGTAATTTAACCATTCCCAAAAAAATTGTGAGATTCTGGATCCATGTATAAGAAAATCAACCTGGGGGCGGATCGCCAAAGGAAATGGAAAGATAGTCTCCTGGTCAAGTTGAAATTATTTATTTATTATTTAAAACAAAAATATCAAAATATATAGAGATTAATCTCGATGACGTTTCGCTCCTTCCATCATCAGGACAAGAAATCTCTGATGCGATTCTTGACCCTGTGAAGGTATATATATTGAGAGAAAATAAATAAAACTTTTGTTTTAAACATAAAGAACTAATAATTTAAAAAAAATAAATATTAGTCTATATCAGTGGTTCCCAACCGGTGTGCCGCGGCACCCAAGGGTGCCGCGAGAATGCTCAAGGGGTGCAAGATATCTAGGTAAAAAAAAAGAGTCGGGGAAAAAAGTTTCAAAAAAAGGCCAAATGATTAAAATGGAAGTGGCAAAAATTTTGCGTAGGACGGAAAAAATGCTTTCCTAAAAAATGTTATAGGGGGAAAAGAAAAAAAAATTTTCCGAAGGCGGGAAAAATTTCATTCTAAAAAAAAAAAAAAAGTAAGATGATTTTGCGGGAGTGGAAAAAAATTTTCCTCAGGGCGGGAAAAAAATTCCGTGAAGGGGAAAAAATTTTCTGGAGAGCGGCAAAAATTTCGTTTTGCTAGGGGGAAAAAAGGAAGGGTGCCTCTAGTGTGTAATGTTATTCCTAACGCACCTTTGGGATGCCGTGGACTTCAAAAGGTTGGGAAACACTGGTTTATATATTCAAAATAGAACAATAATTTATTTTTGGTTGACGTTTCGCGCTGAATTCGTATGTATTAAAATACACGGTGTGATTGTATTAGACATTGAATTGAGGTATTTAATTTAAAACTCAGTTTGTTAGTACACCAAGTGTATTTTATAACAATTTTGTCCCGAGGAAGGACATCTTAGCGATACGTCGACAAAAAATATTTGTTGTTTTTCTTTGGCTGATTTAATCTTTAGTGTGTTTTTATCTAAAATATTTATGTTTTAAAAAAAAAAAAAATATAAAATGGAAGGGAGGAAAAATAAAATATTTAAACCCCCCTACTTCAGCACAAGTTGAATTAGATTTTCCATAATTGTTTCTATAATGCTCGCAGAGGCAACAGAGGACATAGGAAAACTGTGATGCTACGACAACCAGACAAGGACGACCGAGTTATTCCTCTGCTGTGCCTGTGCTCTGTCCATCTTATTAAAACACGTGTATCACAGATTAGCCTCTGCCTGTGCTGTGCGGCGGGCCTAAGGCTCCTCTCGAGCACATCAGGCATATGTGTCGCCGACTGTATATCAAAAAATGACAACTTTGTGTCCCAATATATCCTAGAAGAACTCTTCTTCTTCTTCTTTCCTCGCCTGATTATTCCCGCGGAGGGGGTCGGGGTTTTTACGAACGGGAAGGAATAGAACAGGCCGGCCCGTCGCACGGCCTGACGCCTGTTGAAAATATAGAAGGAAAGAGACTGACATGCAAAGCACAGAAGTACTGTCAGTCCCAGCTAGGGCAGCTCGTGGTCGCCGTCCACGTACCCACAAGACCCCTGAGCAAAGAGCCTAGAAGAACGAAAGGACTAATAAATCCTGTCCGAAACGTCCCTCTTCGACATCCAAATACTCTCTTTCAATGTTTTTTTTTCCTTCGATTTCAAATCTGAACAGTTTCTTTTTCCAGACTAATCTTCTCGTTATGGTTAGGGGAAAACTTTTTGGCGACAAGCAGGATTCGAACTCAAGGAGTATTGCAGCTTAATAATAATTGCTTCCTCTGTAGCGACCGTTCAAATAACACTATGTCCCAGGTTTCTATTTAATGAGTTTATTTTTCTAGTAGTATTAAAAAAAAAAAAACATTAATTTTTTAGGGAATCACGCGATTGTAAGATTGGGCGAGAGTTAATTACAAGTAAAATAAACTTAAAAGGAGAGGATGTGTATGTGTGCGTGTGTGTGTGTGTGTGAGAGAGAGAACGCTTGGGAGGAGGTTTGGGTATTGAATTTTGGACCCCATTTGGGGGGGAAGTTTTTTGGTCTTTCCTCCTCTTCTTGCTCTCTCTCTCTCTCTCTCTCTCTCTCTCTCCTTGGCTATCGTTTTTTAGTTTGGGTGTTCGAAGAATGTCCTCCGGTACAGTCAGCGTCGATGATCGATTGAGCTTCAACTAATGAGCACCCTCTTTCTCTCTCTCTCTTTTTTTTCTCTCTGATGACGACGACAGAACTCGCCCCTATCTTCCTTCCTATCGCCTCCACCCTCCCGCTTCCCTTTTCTTTTTTGTTTCATTTATTATTGACCTCTACCTGAGGAAGTAAGAAATAACCGAAACGTTGTCTGTTTGTTTGTTGCAGCAAACAGGCGGTATTCGACGGCAAGAAGCCCATCCGAGGCGGCATCCCTTTTGTATTCCGTAAGTAGCACTTTTCTCTCTCTCTCTCTCTCCATCTTGTTGGCCCTTTGGTGCCCTTTTATGACGCTATACAAATAACCTAACGTCCGGGCTATAAAATCAAATCGGTATCACATCCAATAAAGGTGTTTTATACCCTCCCCCTTCTCCATTTGACTCAATTGAGTCCGATGTGGACCTCAAAAGGGAAAATCAACAAACTGGGCGGTTGTTATAAGCGAATATACCACGTCCGGATTTGCAACACGTGTCCGGTTTGGCGTCCGGATCTGAGATATGTCCGGATTTTACTAATATGAACCGAAAACGTGGCCCTCAGACCCTCCGGAGGCCGACTGTCCGGATCTGGCCTCAATAAACTATAGCAAACCTAAGTTGATTAATTTGAGGATGAAACAATCCCCAAATATAACAAGACAAGATTATTTGATTAATTTTAAACTGGTAACCGTTGGCTCTAGTTGAAACATTATGCTTTAATAGGAGAATTAAATTCACAAGGTTTTCTGTTTCAATACTATATTAATTTGATATTAACACTTTATACGTATTTCGACACCATATGTGTCATCTTCAGTATGTAATTCGCCTCTGAACATGACACATATGGTGTCGAAATACGTATAAAGTGTTAATATCAAATTAATATATTATTGAAACAGAAAACCTTGTGAATTCTCCTATTAAAGATTATTTTAAATCTTTACATGCGATGAGACATGGGGGGGGGGGGGTTCAAATCCCTCCTCCCCTCCCATGGATAATATTTTTTACAGAAATGTACCAGATGTATTTGTGAATGAAATTCGTTATCTTTCTCTTTAAATTTGTCAAAGATTTATAAATCAGCATATTTATAATTTATAAATGAATTAGAATTGTCAAAATTTTAAGATTTTTACTCACCAAATGATGGATTTCTGGGGATAGAACTGACGATCGTGGAGACGGAGCTGTTGGCTGAAGCGATTCTCTCACTTTACTAGACAGAACAGGAACACAAGCCAGCCAGCTGGAGGTTTGACGCCGTCGTCTACCTGTCAAAACAAGAATAAAACCATGTACAAAAGTATATCTATATCCGTGTGAGACGTGTATGTGTGTGTGGGAGTGGCAAAGGGATTATTATATTCTTTGCCCATTTGAACATATTCTCTTTTTTTAATAATTCATTATCTGAATGAATAGAGGTAAAATCTATTTCTATTGTAAAAGAAAAATAAATAGGCATCGAAGTTTGAATTCTGAAATCATGTGATACTTTTCCTATGCTATTTATTTACTCAAAAATAAATTTTATCGACACAAATCAATTTTTTTTTTTTTTTTTTTTTTCAATTTACAAAATAAAAAAAAACTTCTTTAATCTTAATCTCCCTATGTACAGTGAAAGACAATATTAAGTCCCACCCATGCGTTTTCTACTTGTGATTATTTCATGGTTTTTATAAAAGAAAATGAAAATCTTTATTGGAAATTTTCTAGGTTTGAACCATGAAAGTTTCCATTTCAAAAATATATATTTTTTGCATGGGTGGGACTTGATATTGTCCCTCACTGTACGGCACAACAGTTATTAGATCTGTAGGAGAAAGTCACCCTTTAGAAAGAAAAGCGATTGTGGTTGCCTACGCTTAAGGCGGTTAGTCTCTGGGCCGAAATGTTTCCGGTGCAGCGCTCGCTCCTTACTCGGAGGATTATAATATCAATATTTATATAATTAATTAGCTATTCCTCGGATAAGCTAGTTGACTTTCCTTTCAAGTCTTTTCACATCTAGTTTAGCTAATCATATGATTAAATAAGAGCGTAAGTCGTAGTTTGTTAGCTAAAATCCAAAGTATTCGGTATAAGGCTTAACTAAGAGGTGAAATTAGAAACACAAGCCTTGTTTATTTGCAAATTTGCAAATTTTTAATAATTTTTCTGAATTAAGTTGATAACTTCACAAAACTTTCCTTAAACAGTATAGGTAATCATATGTGAAAAAAGTCATTTTTTAACTCGAAAGTTAAGCGTGTTCTTGTTAACTATATTGATGATTTGCTATCCGTGGATAAGTGTGCTAGTTGACAAATGAAGCAACCGGCCTTTAGTGTCTCCCAAACTCAGAAACACTGCTTTGCTAGCACCGAGAAAATATTTCAATTACACTGATGGGCCTAGGAACCAAAAAAGAACCTCTGAAATCCCTAATCTCTGATCTCTGAAAAACAAGAAGCTCTGGATCATCTTATTCTGATCTGCTCTTATTGAGATGCGAGCCGTGTCTTTTCATCCCCCCACAATCAAATATTATTAGCTCGTTACTGGAATGCCATTTAATTTATATAATTATAGAAAGGTTAAGCCAGCCGAGGGGAGGCAAATGATGCTAATACATAAATAATTAATTTGTAATTCATTAAATACAGTTTAACCGAACAGCATTGAGCTGATAAAAAAATAGTTATTTAAAAGTTTGGAAGGTGACGACGCACTAGAAAATAGAACAATGCAAAAAATGTTAATTGCCTAGCAACGGAGTAGTGCAACAAACACACCTCGAGTGGGGGGGGGCCTCGTTTTATTAACAAAATTATGAACAAAAACGTCAGCAAAGAAAAAACACAAGTACACTCACTGGTCGAAAAAAATGAACTTCTTTTTCTTTTACAAGTATAAAGAAAGATATCAGATTCTAGAAATATTTTTTATTTTTAAATAATATTTAATAAAGTTAGTGCCCGTGACCCATTGCTCAGAGAGGATACATTAGCTTCTTGTGGATAGGGTTCGCTTTTTAATTCAATTGAAGTCCATTTTTTTCGACCAGTGAGTGTACTTGTGTTTTTTTTGCTGACGTTTTTGTTCATAATTTTGTTAATAATTAACAGATTTTTAGAATGAATGATTTTTAGAAAGCCAAAGAACTATAGAATATCGTAAATCTATGTTTTTTGCATTCAGGGATATCTATTGTATTAGGGGTGACCAAAGCAAAAAAAATCTTGAAAATTTCGATTTTTCTAAACTTTAAGCCGTTTGCGGCACGTCTAAATGACCTCCGATTGGGATGAAACTTTAAATTTATATGTATTCTAACTATCTGCATAATTTGACGGGGTGTCGCGTTAAAAATAATTCCAACATTCTAAATAAAAGCCGTTTTAGAGCACATTTTCTATCAAAATCTATTTTGCTCTATATCTCTAAAAATGTGCCTGATGGAAAAATTCTAACTACATATCTGAATTCAGAATGAAAAAATGCACTAGGTTCACTAATCAGATTTCTTGTGAAAAAAACCTTGTCGACTAGTGTTATTAGTAACTCATCTACACAGATCAAATAGCGAGTGCGGCGACTCAAATGACCGAAACTCCCCCCGCCCCCCCTCTCTATTCGATTCTTTGTTTATTCTAGAGATTTTTTTTTTATAAATTTAATTTCCCTAAACATCGTGTGTGACCAATGGTCAAATAACTTGGTCGTTTTTGCCCTCGTTTTTATAGAAACATTCATTATTCTCTCTCTCTCTTTCTCTTCCTCCATGTGCGATTTAATTTAACTTGATGTAGCGTCCAATTGGCGTCCCCCCCCTCCTCTTTTTTTATACTCGTTGTCATCGTCTATGTATTTTTTCTACACACTCTCTCTTTCTCTTCTACTTTATTCTCTTTAAGTCTCTTTTTTAAGCCGTCTAACAATTTCTCAAATTATATCGCACGAAGCGAGCAAAAAGTGTGCACACGCTTTGTTTTGTTTTTATTCTAAAAGGGCGCAAAAAAAAAAATCCCCTAAAGAGAGAGAGAGATGACTTGTAGAAATTTTTTCAAAAAAAAAAAAAAAGTTTTTTTTCCAACGACGTTAATTCTCCTCCGAATGGGTGGATGATTATGAATAACTTTTTTAAAGGAAAATGTTCAATTCTATTTTAATATTAAAAATAACTCTTCTCTTTTGTTTAAGCCTTATCTCATATATCCGTGGAGGCGGGGAGGTGGGGGGGGGGGAGAGCCTTGGGGGCATATAAGCAGTTGCTTTTGAAATTTCATAATTTCCTTTATAATAACGTACACTGACTGAAAATTAGAGCCTCCCTTCTACTGTATAAGTTGTTATTTCATTTTTTAGGTTGTACAAACCTATAAAATTTAAAAGCAGTGTATATTTGCACTAAAAAATTTTCATATTTTTTTAAAATCAACGTCCATTTCCAAAAGTGTCTAGTTGCATCGGAAACAAACCTGTATTTTATTAAACTCAAGAGTTAATTGATGACTGTTATGTTTAAAAATCTGTAAATAAATTTAAAAAATGCCCTCGGGGCTTGGTGTCGGGGTTAGCGTGTTAACCTCGTATACCAAACGTCGCGGGTTCGGACCCCAGGCAGTCCGATGATTTTATTTAAGCCATTTGGATACCAAATGGCTTAAATAAGAATGCCTGGACCCCAATAAATATATTTATATAATAACGGTTATCGTAAAAAGTCTTATATGGCCTGAGTTGCCGAGAAGACTGTGTGTATGTGTGTGTGAATGTTAAAAAAAAATAAATAAAAATATTAATAATTTACAAGGTCTTAAGTCCGTATTTCTTTTCTATATAGCAGTTATAAACTATTTTAATATTCAACTCGAATTACCCAAGAGCAGCAAAAATCAAAGGTATTACGATTTTGTTTGACAAATTAATGTGACATTAAATTACGGGATACTGGAGGGCTTGGCAACGGATTAGAGCAACAGTCACCACAATCATTGCAGTTAAGCGTGGCGAACCCTTGGGTGGGTGACCTCCGAGGAATCAGCGTGGGGCCATCGGTATTATTAAGTTAAAAATATACATCAATTAAAAACCTTGCAGCTAAAAAGGGAAATAAAAAAAATTTACGGTAAGGTAAAGGCACCAGTAATGGACCATGCACCAGTAATGGACCTTTTGGCAGAGATTTTGATAAAATAAGGATTAGGTATTTTTTGCAGCGTTGATTTTATATGTATATTCAAGTTACGTTATCTGGCTTCTTGTTCTTGCAGTTTGCGCATGCTCGCTTCATCACTTTATCATTTTATCGCATTTTATGTCCAGCGTTTTGCAAGACATACTATACATTGCTCTTTCCTAGTCATTTTGGTTAAGGATCGCTGGCTGTCTATATTAAAATATTAAGCACCCACAAAATATTTAAAGGAAAGATTATATATATATTTATTCTTAGAATAATAAACTAGGATAATAGTCGATATTTTACTATATAACCTTATCTTGAACAGTAGGGAGGGGGTGGTCCATTACTGGTATGTTAATCTTACAGATTATCTAGAAATGGACCGGGGCGGTCCATTTCTGAATTAATTAGAATTTTTTATTTTTGTTTTATAATGCTAATTATGATGTTCTGGCAGCCAGTAAATTATGTAGACCTAATAGTTATAGTGCTAACTAACCGTATTTCAGTAGTAGACCCCATGGTCCACTATTAGTTTATGATATGGTCCACTAATAAAATGCAAAAATGAAATGGCCAAAATGAAAAAAATTAACTAAAAATAAAAGGCAAGATGATCAATATAACATGTCCAAAAATCTACGGGTTAAATATCTGAAAGATGGCTTAAAATTTATAGAGGACAAAATAGGCACAGATAAAATAAACTCATTTGTGCCAACATGCAGTCCATGGTCCGGAGATCCTCATGACTTATCTTTATACTTATTTTGGAAGAAAACTAAAATAGAGCTAGATTCATCCACCAAGTCAGCACTGAAGAGAGAGAAACTGATGTACTCGGAAGAGCCGATATTAGAGGAAAGGCCTTCATGTAATGAGTTCACTGTTTCTGCGTCACTGATGCAAACTATTGAAGCATCAGAAAGAATACTTTCGGTAGTTTCAGGAAAGCTTCCCCAGGAATATTTAAAAAAGAATTTGAAGAAAAAGCAAGATCTTGAACAGTTGAAGATAGAAAAAGCTACTGAAAGGAAACTAAAGAATGAAGAAAATTCAAGCGAAAAAGAGCTCTTGAAAAAAGTACATTTAAACAGATAATATATTTTATATACCTCTATATTTTTATCTAGAACATCTTCTATACTTATTTATAAAAGAGAGAGAGTGAGTTTGTTTGTATGTAGGGGCTAAGCTCAGAATTTACTATTTTTTTCCAAAGCTTTGGGGGGGGGGCACATGCCCCCTACTCCCCCCCCCCCTCTGTCAAATGACGTCCCTGACTTTATTATCCCGTTTTATTCCATTTATCCTCATAGTCATTTAATCTAACAAGTTAAATGGCTAAATTAAAATTAATTGATGAGGGTCCACTACTGGCGCTGAACATGGTCTATTATTAGGTTTTAGACGGTCCACTACTAGCTCCAACGAATTAAGATGGTTTTATATTTATTTATTTAAAATGGAAAACTTTATAAAAGTGTATCTTATATATTCTTAATAAAGAAATATCAGTGAATAATTTAAGCCTTCCACCAGCAGTTTCTTTATTAAAATAAAAATTCTGTGCTGAAAATTAATAAAAAATTTTCTTAAATGGTCCACTACTGGTGCCTTTACCTTATAGGTCTATTTGTTTTTTTTTTTTTTTTTTTTAATACAAAATGAAATAAAAATTTCACATGAAAATTCCCCAAGTCGAAAAGCGAATCTTTTTAAATGTCAAAACAAATAAATCCTTTGGGCCTATTTGTGGTTTTTACTTTCTCTTACCTATGTATATATGTAATATATATATATAGAGAGAAAGTATTGGATTCATGTCAAAAATTCGATGTCGAGATTTTGATGGATCTTCACGTTTTGAGGTCCCCTGAATCCAAAAAAGTGGTTTTCGCGACATGGTCTGTCTGTCTGTGTGTGTGTGTGTGGGGGGGGGGGGGGGGGGGGGTGTGTGGGTGGGTGTGTGTGTGTGTGTGTGTGTGTGTGTGTGTGTTCAATTTTAAGCATGAAGGAATTGAGCTATGAGGCTGAAATTTTATATTTAAGTTAAACACCCCCGGGACCTGGAAAATAAGCTTTTAATCAAAATCGGCCAAAGAGTACTAGTACTTTACTGATGTACTTTTTCAGTTTTTTTCGATTTTCTCAAAATTCGCTCTAACGATTTTGATTAAAATTCAAAAATCAATTATTTTTTAGATGCTCTTTCAAATGTATATTCTCGTTTTGCCCACAAAATTGTTTGAAGCACACTTTACTCTTGTGCTTCATAGGAAAGATAGGAGAAATGGTTGTCATGGTTACAAAATATAAATATTTTTCCATACTTATAAATTTTACATCTGAATTCAAATATTCCCTACTGCTGGGAACTAAATACATGTCGACACAAAAAATCTGGTGTGACAAGCACAGTACACAACTTTCGATTACCGAAGGTAAGAGAAAGTTGTGTGCTGTGCGCCAGTCATACCAGATTTTTTTTTAATTTTTTTCCTTTTCGAATAAAGGTGAGCGCGGGGAGAGGGGATTTCGATTGCATTTCAGCGACCAGTTGATTGAGGTCCACATCGCTATTTTTATTATTATCAATTATCATTAATTAAAGGAAAGAAAACTCCCCCCCCCCCCCCACCGAATGCATTTTTTTATTGGACTCTGCTTGAAAGGTAAAAGAAAGAACAATGGGCCATTGAAATCAATATGATAAGCAGCATTCCGAGAAGAGAGTTTTTTTTATTTTATAATAGAATTCAACAAATGTTGTAATCAATTCCAATCTCTTTAAAAAGTCAAATATAATTAGAATATCTATCCCAAGATTTTGTCCTCTTAATTTATTTATTTATTTTTTTTTTTTGAAATTAATGAATAAATCAATACGCTTATATAACCCCCGACGTGTCTGTCTTTCCTCTCAGACACATGGGTGATCAAATAAAATTGAGAATTAAGAATACGCCGATACAATTCACAGGCGAAAATGAGAAAAATTGTATTAATGGTCACGAACGAATGAAAAATAAAAAAAAAACCTAACCCGCGCTTGTGAAATGAAATGGATGCGCGCTGGCCACCCAACATGATTTGGCCAATTGCGGGTTGCCTACCTTAGGATTAGTTTTTCTCGATGCTTCAGTTCTAATTAACTAGCTATCTTCCGGGTAAGGTAGTTGACTATCTATTCACATCTATTAAGCTAATCATATGATTAAATAAGAACCCTGATCGCAATTAGCTAGCTTAACTAAGGGGTGAAATTAGAAACAAAAAGCCTTGTTTATTTATTCATTTGGAGATTTTTTAAATTTTTTTTTTAAATTTTATAAATGATGCCTTTATTAAGTTGCTAACTTCACAAAACTCTCGCAACCGGACCTGAGCTCGGGAGAGATCGTTTTCTTTTATTTTTATTAATAAATCTTGCAACCATTGATTTTATTTTATTTTTTTTTTGTTATAAATAATTCCATTTCGCAAGGAATTTTGTTGACACGCTTCAGACCTGATGATGGTCGTATATCTGACCGAAACGTCGGCTTGAAGCGATAAATAAACGAAATAAACTTAGCTGCAATCGCTCTTTTCTTTCTTCCTTACTATAAAAAATCTGGTGTGACTGACTGGTCGGTAATCGAAAGTTGTGTTCTGTGCTTGTCACATCAGATTTTTTGTGTCAACATTTATTTGCTTCCCGGCAGTGCATTTGAGTTCAGATGTAAAATTTATAAGCATGGGAAAATATTTATATTTTGTTACCAATCGTTGGACCGAATTTTGAGAAAATCAAAAAAAGTGAAAAAGTACATCAGTAAAGTTTTACTCTTTGGCCGATTTTGTTTAAAATTTTATTTTCATGCTTCCGGGGGGTGTTCAACTTAAATATAAAATTTTTGTCTCATAGCTCAATTCCTTCATGCTTAAAATTGAACACAGACACACACACAGACAGAATATCGCGAAAACCACTTTTATGGATTTCGGGGAACTCAAAACGTGTATATCCATCAAAATCTCGACATCGACTTTTTGACATGAATCCAATATTTTCTCTCTATATATATATATTAACATATATAAAGGTAAGAGAAAGTAAAAATGTAGGAATGCCTTGAGATATTGACTTGCGTTCCAAGGGGGCTATGACTTCAAAAAGTTTAAGAAGCACCGCCATAGTGCATTTAATAAATTACATACAGTATATACAATTGATTATTAAGTGATTAGCCCGTGACCAGCCAGAGCACGAGATTTTTATCAAATAAACATCTCTTTTTCTGAATTTTGTTGTTTTAATGAAATGGAATTATCTCATTTTTACTTTTTTTTTTTTAACCGTCATCCTTTTGAAGTTGAATTTATCTAACAAATATATTATTTTAATAATACAATTGCGTTTTTTTTTATTTTAAACTGATGTATGATTAATTTATTATGAAAAAAAAAATATATCTCTAATTGCATTTTATTATTTAAATATTCAAAAAAAAAAAAATAAAAATAATAAATCTGGAGGGGGGAATATATTTTATTTTATTTCAAATAACATTATGTAAATTGCAATAATCACAATAAATTAAATTCAAATAAAAAAATTAATTCAAATCATATTGATGGAAAATATTATAATAAAAATCTGGTGTGACTGGCGCACAGCACACAACTCCTTCGGTAATCGAAAGTTGTGTTCTGTGCTTGTCACACCAGATTTTTTGTGTCGACATATATTTAGTTTCCGCAGGGGATATAGTAGAATTCAAGATGAAATATTTATATGTATAGGAAAATATTTATATTTTATTACCATGGCTCCCTAGCCTTCCTATGAAGTACCAAAGTGAAGTGCAAGAGTAAAGAGTTCATGGCAAAATGAGAATATACATTTTAAAGAGAATCTAAAAAATAATTGATTTTTGAATTTTAATCAAAATCGTTGGAGTGAGTTTTGAGAAAATCAAAAAAAAACTGAAAAAGTGCTTCAGTAAAGTACTAGTACTTTTTGATCGATTTTGTTCAAAAGCTTCGTGTCACGTCCCATGGGGGTGCCTAACTTAAATATAATATTTCAACTTCCTAGCTCTTATCGTTCTTGAGATATTTTGTTCGACCATGTTGCGAAAAGCTCTTTTTTGGATTCAGGGGACCTCAAAACGTGTATTTCCTTCAAAATCTCGTTTGACTTGAATCCCATACTTTCTATATATAATATATACATATATATGTAAGAGAAAGTAAATGTAGAAATTTAATAAGTTACCTAGATAAATAGATATAGTTAAATTCTCGTAAATAAATATTTGTTCAGATATAAATAACGTTTTATTATTAACGTTATTCAAAATAATTCTGTTGATATTAAAATAAATGTTTTTGCATTAATATCGATTTAAAATTTTTAAATAAAAGAGAAGGGCCCGTCGTCCCTGTTAGCCTTTGGCCTCAGAAAGGACAAATTGAAAGACTCCAGGGACAATGTAAAAATATATTTCGTTCCCCCCCCCCCCTTGCAATTAGAGCAACAAAATTAATAAAATTTACTGAATCTAATCAAGAAACTTGAAGGTTCAAACAAAAAGAAAATGAAATAATATCTGCAAAATTATTCTATTCATCATTTTGAACAACTTTTGTTTAGAAAAAACTTTTATATCATTTACCCTTTAGAACATACAGCCCTAAAGGACATTAGTTTTTTTTTTTGGGCTATAGTATATTATAAGATCAATAGATAAAGCAGTATGGACTTGATAAAAAGTGTTTATATTAAATTCTTGTCAAAAAAAAATCTGTTGTGACTGGCGCACAGCACACAACTTTCTCTTGCCTTCGGTAATCGAAAGTTGTGAACTGTGCTTGACACACCAGATTTTTGTGTAGAGATATATTTAGTTTCCGACAGTATGGTACATTTGAATTCAAGATGTAAAATTTATAAACATGGGAAAATATTTATATTTTGTTACCATGGCAACCATTTCTCCTATCTTTCCTATGAAGTACAAGAGTAAAGTGTGCTTCAGAAGATTTCAATGGCAAAATGAGATTATACATTTTAAAGAGCATCTAAAGAATAATTGATTTTTGAATTTTAATCAAAATCGTTAGTGCGAATTTTGAGAAAATTGGAAAAAAAAAACTGAAAAAGTGCATCAGCAAAGTACTAGACTTTTTGGCCAATTTCGTTCAAAAGCTTCTTCGTGTCACGTCCCAAGGGGTACCTCACTTAAATATAAAATTTCAACCTCTTGAGATATTCTGTTGACACACAGACAGACCATGTTTCGAAAACCACTTTATTGGATTCAGGGGACCTCAAAACGTGTATAATATACACTGTATACAAGAGCGGATACAAGGGGGGTGGTAAAAGGGTAATTACCCCCCCCCCCCCTTTTTTTTTTTCTCGCAAAAAAATTTATTTTTAATGTAAATATTAATACTTAAAAATTTGATTTGTATTTATATTCTGACAAATAAGTACAGAATGAGCCTTTAAATTACAGAAATTAAGAAAAATTGACATCACCCCCCCCCGAGAAATACCTCTGGATCCGCCCTTGACTGTATATCCATCAAAATCACGACTTCGAATTTTTGACATGAATCCAATACTTTCTCTCTATATATATACCATATATTAGGGTCCGACCGAAACAAGATTTTCAGCCGAAACCGGATATTCGGCCTCAACCTTAGTTTCGGCCGAAACCGTAACCGAAACCGAAACTTGTATTTCCTATAAATAAATATTTTTTTCATTTTACCTTTTTTTTTTTTTTTTTTTGAATTTTTTTTCCCTCCCGTGAAAATCATTTTACCTTTTTTTAGGGAGGCTAAAATTTTTTCTCCCTCAAGTGCAAATTATTTGACCTTTTTTTTTTTTTGCATGCGAGTCTCATCCCATTTTTTCAGACTCTGGTTTCGGCCGGCCGAAAGGTTCGGCCACTTTTTGGCCGAAACCGAAACTACGGCCGAAACCATGATTTTTGGCCGAAACTGGCCGAAACCGTAACCGAAACCGAATATTCGGTCGGTTCCTAATATATATATTAACATATATAGAGGTAGGAGAAAGTGAAAATTCTGGTGTGATTGGCAGCACCAGATTTTTTGTATAGTCCTATACTTAGTTTCTGCCGATATAATATTTTTTAAAGACTTCTCGGCATCTTAGGCATCTATACTTTAACGATACTCATTATTTAAATACGAGATATAAGTGTATCCAGGCATGTTTGTTTATTTATACCAAAAAAATTCAAATTAAATTGCAAATTTTAATAATATTCTCTTTTGAAACGTTTTCTTATTTTGTTTGTTTTTGCAGCTCAATTCGGCCAATGGAGTTTCGGTCCCCAGCACGGCTTTGCTCGAATCGTTCGTTGGAATTTGGAAAAGGCCCCAGAACGTTTACCAAGTGGCGATGTCGAGGCCATCTTCAGTATAATGGACAACGAGTTTACACGTAGCATGTGGAATTATCCATTCCGACTGACCTATCGGCTCATTTTACGCGAGAAAGAGTTGCATTTCAATATTGGCGTGTACAATCCGAGCAAGGATCTCACATTCAGCTTCAATTTGTTGTTGCACACGTATTTCAAGGTGCCCGATGTTAGGCGCTGTCAGATCACAGGCCTCCATGGATGTACCTTTATCGATAAGGTCAACACGCATTCAGAGGTAATTTACTCTTCTTTTTTTTTCTTTCAAATTAACGAATTGCTATCAAATGAAATAAACTAATTAATCCTGCAGATCGAGACTGTTTTGAATTAATGACAGCAAAATTATATGAACCAATCTCAACCATTTTTGTTCTGGGATTTTAGATTTAAGGGGGTCTAGGAGCGGCGTCTAAACGTACTTAAAAAAAAAAAAAACTAGACTATTATAATTTTTTTAATGACTTATTAAAAAAAATTAAGGAAATTAATTTTTTGTTATCAAGCAAATACAACAAACCATCTGTTCCAATAATCTTAAATTTTTTTTTTTAATTTAAAAATGAATATATTGTTATTATTATTCGCATATTAATTAATTAAAATAAGATTAATAGATATATTAAAAATTATGTGTCAAATAGTTCAGTACTCTTGCAATAGATGGCAGGCTAGTCTAACAGCCGATCCCCTATTAGCCTATATCTGGCCTATATTTATATGCTTTTATAAAAGATACATAATATATAATAACTTTTATAAAGATTTCATTCTTAAAAGATCAATGAAAATCAACCCAAATGCATTAAAATATTAGCTACCATTCTGACATCTCTTGACAAATTTTCGTATTAGGACACAACCCCCATAATAACTCAAATTAATTAAACTTAGATTTTTTTTAGTGAGGGGGATGCGTCAAATTTATTTATATTTCATCATAATGACTACGAAATAAATTAAAAAAAGAAAAAAATAATTTTTTTTCTAGGTCTCGTTTCAAGCACGCGAAGGTTCCGTGTTCCAAGAAGGTCGTGACGTTGTGACAATTGGCGAATGGACAGACAGGATTTACCAAAATACGCCACAAGAGCACATCATCACTAATGTCGTCTCCGGAAGGAAGATGCGAATTCAGAAATATAATTTCCCAGATACAGGTATCAGTAAAGGACCTAGCCTAGTTAAGAGATTTATCTAATTTCCTTAGGGATGAAATTCCATTGGCTAGGTGTAGAGGGTGAGAAAACAAGGCGGCAGACTCACCGGCCCGATTAACTAAGCCAACACCTTATAAATAATGCATAAATAAACAAAAGACATTCATATATAAAAAAAATTTTAAAAAGAGAAATTAAATTGTGTTGTTTTATGAAACTACAATGCAAGTGAAACTTTTTTCGGATCGTAGGCATTTAACTTAAAAAATATATAAATTTAAACAGTAAAACGAAAAAATATAAATAAAATTTTCATTAACAAACGACACTAATGAATTGTTGACCCCCACACCTTCACTAGAGCTCTAGCGACAGTAGCGCACTCTCGTAGCGTAGTAAAGAAACAGGGTGTGAGTCGACGGTGACGTCACGGCTTGTAATACGACATGGTATAGATGTGCGAAAAAATTTGGGGCGATGGAATAAAAGTTTCACTTGAATAAATTAAAATATCAATCTCATTTGCTTTGAAGAAAGAAAAATAAAAAATGGAAATATTTTATTTATTTGATTGATATTCTTTTTTTTTCAGTTGTATGGAATCCTTGGGCTGATAAAGCAAAAGAAATCGCTGATTTCGGCGACGACGAATTTCCAAATATGGTCTGCGTCGAGTCTGGTCACGTGAGCAGCCCTGTAATTTTATTACCGGGGACAGCATTCGAGGCGAGCCAAATTTTACAGGTACTGAGCGATCATGAAAAATCAATTTCTTTTAATCTTCTCAATAATGTAATGATGTTTCGAACACTGAGGAATTATAAACTGAATAGAGCGCAGCAGCTTCGATACACCTGATTAAATTTTCTTCGGCGCCCAGACTTTTTTTTTGCCCACTCGAAGGGTAGAAGTAGCCGACTTAAAGAAGAATGCGGTTTCATCAGATCGGGTTGGCACAGCAGATTATTGTCAAAATAAGACACTGTGTAAATAATAGTAAATTCGTCTTCAGGTGAAAGAAGATTCTCGATTGAAATTATTTTTAATTTCTTCATGTAGCGTATTGCAAATTGTTTATATGAAATTATGAATCCAAAAGATCCATAAATTCAATTTCGCTTAATAGAAAAAGAAAGGTGTTTGGTTCTATTCCAGGCTCCAGCCAATTTCAGATTTATGTTTTTAAAGCTTTACTTCATAGAGCAATTTTTAATTTATTTACAATTCAAGCCTGGAAGTCCCAAAAGGGGTAAGTGCCAAATTGCCCGCGTTCTTGGTTAGCATGCTGGCCTTGTATACCAAGGGTCGCGGGTTCGGAAAAAACACTTATTTTACTAAGTTTCTACAAACCTCTTTGCATTTTAACAAAGGACTTTACAAAACAAAAATATTGTTAATACACAAAAAAGTTTACAAAAACAAATCATTTATTCCACTGAGTTTCTATAAGAGTCTTTGTTGCAGTATTTCTTATTATCGGATATTTTACGAGTATTAATGGGATCTAGCTTAATAAGTTCAATGATTGACTCCGCGCCAGATGGCACTTATGACCTTTTTTATGAACATACGGGTAGCGAAAACTTTTAACGCACCTCAGAAGCTTCCAAATTTCGATAGGCACAAATTTCCTTTTTCAGGGCACGCAGCAGGGTACATATTAGATTTCTAACAGAAAAATTCCAAAAAATTGCACATACCCCCTTTGGTTCTTCCACGCTTTAATTGATAACAACTGTGAAAGGTTCAATAAAAAATAATATATTTAATATTTGAATTTCTAGCTACATATAAATGAATTATTGAATATTGCTCGATCTCTTTATCATATTCTAGTCTAGTGTTTGCACAGACAGTGTGTTCTATGTCACGTTATATCAATTGAGATTTCATAATAAATTTTTTTTTTTATCAAGACCCTCAAAATGTTGAAAAGATCGATCGATTGATTGACATTTTACCTTTTCTAATATGATCCGATTAAATAAACAAAACTATTCTCTACAACGCCAACCACATTTAAAAATATCACAAATAAACGGGAGAATGGATAAGTGTAATGCTTGAAAAAAATAGGCAGGCCTTGGGCAAGGTCGAATAATCTCAAGACTGAATAAATCCTTAAACTATTTGAACATAATAAATACCAAATTTTATTCTAAATATTGATAAGATTATTTACTGTCTCTGATAAAGAATTTTCTTTCTATTTTTTGAATCAAGATTTTTTTGTTTTTGTCTGATTATTAAAAGTGAGAATGAATGACCTTTAAAAGGAATTGCCATTTAAATTGCATTAAAGGAGAGACAGAGCGCCACTTTTTTTTTTTAATTTTGGATTTTACAATATTTGATTCTTCTTACAAGTAAAGGTTATGTTAAAATATTCATTCATTACTTTAATGGCCAAAGAAATCAAATATTTTCAGGTCAATTAATTGTAACAAATTCTCTTTTTGCTCTCGTCTCGGAGACTACGACACACGCATTCATACACAGATGCCCTTGGGTCTTGTCGCCTATCTCCTCCAGATAAAAAAACCCTTACAATCAGAACTTCGTTTTCCACAACGCAAACAAAAATTGCACCCGAAATCGCCACCTACACAGAGAGATTTGGCTTTTGAGTGAAAAAGATCTCGCTCTCACTAATCCCTCACACTCAGTAGAGTATCCTGGGGGGGGGGGGAATAAAAAAAATTCATTTTTGCGATTATTTTTTTAATTTTTGAATTAGATGTTTTTGTAATGTAATCAGGGCAGAATCTAGGGGGGGCAGGGGTGCGTGGCCCCGGGCGGCAGATATCAGGGGGGCTGCAATTAAAGAAAGATTTACTTAAAAAAGGTAAAATGATATGAATTTTGTATAGAAAATTTTAAGGAGGGGGCCGCAAATTAAATTTTGCCCCCCCCTAAAAAATCTCGTAGTTCCGGCCCTGAATGTAATAGTTTGTAAAGTCTTCAAAAAGAGCCTAAAAACAGTTCGAATTAATTTGGCTTAGATCATTTGATATCTTCGGGTCCCGCATAAGCCCCAAAATTTGCCAAAATAATGAAAAAGTTACTTTTTTACGAGTTTTTTTTTTTTATATCTTTAATATACTTTTTTTTTTAAGGTAATAGAGTATTTTTATTTTTGAACCTAAGAACATTCTATTTTATTATGGTGTGAATTCAAAAATTTTTAAAAAAATCTCAAAAATGAAGTTTTTTTTTTCATATTTTGTCAAACTTTAGGGCCTATGCGCGACCGGAAGATGTCAACCAATTTTGATGATTTTATTTTGTCTATAAAATTCGCAACTTTTCCGCGCTATTACAACTTCGAAATTGGTGGATTTAGTGTAAAAAAAATATATAATAGCATATAGAGTAGAGCAGAGGTGAGAAGAAATGAAATCTGAGTTTGTTTTTGTTTTGCCATAGGTGATGTGAGTGGAGGGAGGGGCTGCGGCCGGAGGCGGTGGAGGAGGCTGTCTGAATGGAGGTGGCGGCGGCGGCGGCGGAGTTGGCGGCTCCGGAAATGGAAGTCGTCGCAACGGCGGCGGCGGCGGTGGTCCATCTCCATCATCGGTCCGTGGCCTACATCATCATCATCATCCCCACCATCATCATCATCACCATCATCTTTTGCATCAATCTGCAATTGCCGCGGCACCGACAGCACCACCACAGCCTTCATCATCGTCAACATCAGCACCGCCACCAACGGCACCACCACCAGGACCCCCACCGCCAGCCATGTGGCCACCACCATCACCGTGGCTCTATGTCGGTGAGATGTTACAACATCACAGGATGCTGATGGAACATCAGAATATGGCGGTGGCATCTACGTCCATGGATGGTACGCAGACCCTTAAGAATCAAGAGGCGGCGGCGGCAGCAGCGGCTATGCACCATCACCATCATCACCATCACCAGTGCACTAGCCCATGCAGTATCTGTTCGCTCAACCTTTGAACATCCATTCCAGTTAATCAAGTTACGAAATTACAATTTTATAGAAATATTGGGTTAGTTCATAGAACAAATCTTTCCCCATCTGTTCTAATAAATGGAATGGCCTATTCCGTTAATTATAATTCCAAATCGTTTTTTTTTCTTCGTTTTCTAAAATAAATATGTGATAAGCGACAAATTGAAATTGTTTTTTTTCCTATGATCAGAACAGCTAGGGCCTGAATAGACTTGATGAGCCCTAAGCCAGGGGTGGCCAACCCGCGGCCCGCCTTGACCATCGAGCTAGTAAAGTAAATAAACATTTTTTTTTAATTTCATTTATATTCCCAGACAGCTTGGAATATTGCCGCTGCAATATTACAGAAATATTGCGATTCTTGCATATATATTGGCAACATTGCTGCAATATTCCTATGTCCGCCTAGCTTGAAATATTGAAGCAATATTGCCAATATATATGCAAGAATAATATTCTAATATTCTTTGCAACATTACAGGAATATTACGGCAATGTTGCTGTTTTAGCTGCAATATTGCAGCAGTGGCGGATCCAGAGGTGTTTCACGGGGGGGGGGGGGGTAATCTGGAGTGACTGGTCGCACAGCACACATTTTTTTCTTAATTTCGGTAATTTAAAGACGCATTCTGTACTTGTTTGCCAGAATATAAATACAAATCAAATTTTTAAGTATTAATTTTTAAAATTTTACATTAAAAATATATTTTTTTTTTTTTTCGAAAAAAAAGTATTTTTTTCAAATCTCAGGGCGGATAATTACCCCCTTTACCCCCCCCCCCCCCCGCCCCTTGTATCCGCCCTTGTATTGCAGCAATGTTTCCGCAATATTCCAAGCTGTCTGGGTTTATATATTTTTTAAATTTCATTTTGAGAGTTATATATTTCTCTACAAATGTGCGGTTGGTGTCATTATTATTAAGGTGTACACATCGTCTGGTGCGACACCATGTTGTTAGATTAGTACGGGTTTGAGCAGCTCGCGAGATCTCAAAACCCGTACTAATCTAACGAACATGGTGTGGAGAGAAAGATTGTACCACCTTAGATTATCTACGTTTACATGTAAAAAAAATAATAGTAAACACAATAATAATAATAACTCATTATTTTGCATACAATTTAATATTTATTAAATTTTATGATTTTTCTTCACGGATCTGATCGTGATTATACATAATATCTTAAATATTATGTATATGATTTCTTATTCACTATGCTTCAATATTTCACTCCCAAAAAAATGTCCCTAGTGGGTCTAAATGGGGATATTTAATTTTATATGCACCTGCTCAGGGGCGAGTGCCTGGAGCAGCAAATTTTAGAGGTGGCAATTTGTAAAATACTGCTTATTTATATACGAATAAATTTAATACAAACACTATAGACTTAGTATGTCTAACTGAAAAGTATTTGATGTTGAAACGGTATTAGGTATTGAGGGGGGGGGGGGGGGCAAGAGCCTACTGCCTAGGGGTGGCAAATGTCTAAATCCGCCCCTGCTCCTGCTATCCTCTTTCAGTGGTTATAGTCATGGAGCGGAGGAGTGCAAGGCACTTATAAAACTTTTGTTAACATCACGGTGATTTTTGTGAGAAATTTATCTTTTAAGTTCTTTGATTTTATATGTAAATCTGTTTTTTTGTATAAGTTCTTAAATAAGAGTTGGTCAAATGGAGAATTGTCCGAGGCCATTTAATTTTTAAAAAAATTTATATGCGGCCCGCGGAATTATGATGCATTTTAAGTGGCCCGTAAGGTGTTGGCCACCCCTGTCCTAAGCTATTTGAGGCTAGATATCATTTTTTATTTAGGCTAGGCTTATGGAAATTTCAAAACTTTTCAATATTCCTGAAATGTTGATCAACACTTTTGGATTCCATCTCTATTTTGTCTAATTGGAGAATAAATAAATTACATTGCTTTATTTAACTCAACGCATTCCATTCCCGTAAGAAAGCTACAAAGAAAATGTAATTTATTTATTTTTAAAAAAAAGCCCCCTCCCCCTTCACTCTTTTCTATACTATCAATTTACACCTGTATATATTAAAATTTCCTTTTTGATCAAAAATTGTTATCACACAAAGTAACATTCCCTTTGAAAGAATAAAAAAACATTCCATTTGACTGTGCAGCGTCTCTTGATTTCCTTCAGCGTCCATCTTATATTAATTAAAATGAAAAGGGCCTGCTGCACGCATTCTTTGTATTTCATAGCTTGATTCAAGGAACACTTTCCCCCTCCCCTTATTCACCCCCCCCCCCCTTACCCTTCACTCCATTCGAATTTATTTAGCAACTCAAAGCCCCTTAGAAAACAAAAATGTAAAATCGGGCATAGTAGTATTATTATAATAGCTTTATCCTATTAGTTTCTTTTTATATATAAATATTATTATTATTATTATTAAAATATATATAAATAAATTAAATAATACATTAACAAAATGTTAATTTTAAATTTTCATAGGAAATATTTTTAAAAAATGATAAACAGAGGGTACCCATGGAATAATAGGGAAAAAATGAATCGAAGGGGATGGCAACAAATTGAGATTTTCTTTTCTGGTTGTAAAATGGAACAAGTCGCATGAAAAAATTATTCTATGCTCTGTTTTAGTTTTTTTCACTAGGATGGAGCGCTAGAGAGGGGAATTGTTTAATTAAAAGACAATTCTTTTTCAAAGACTTGTTCAGGTTTACAAATGGGGTTTCAGCCATTTAGATTGCCTTCATCAGCAGCTTTGTCTAGATTTATTAAAATAAAATCCATTACAATATATTATAATCATATGATATTTTCTTATTTTTTATTATTAATGTCCATACCATAGATCAATTGTTTTAATATAGTATATATATATATTTTTTTCGTTATTTAACTTTCTGTTGTTTCTATACAAGAATTTCCTTTTTGTAAATTAAAATTAAATATACAAATTAAACACTAGTTTATTTGTTTTAAAGATTTTACTAATTAAAAGTTAATACGTATTTCGACAATTACTTGTCAGAATTTCTTTTTTAATTAGAATGTAATAACGTCAAATGTCAAAATACGTATTAAGTGTTTTATAATTTAAAATTTTTAATTTTTAATGGCCTTTTAAAACAAATAACCTAGTGTTTAATTTGTATATTTAATCTTATTTTACAAAATGTTTCAACGAGAACCAACGGTCGAACGTTTAAATCTTATTTTCTTTTTTTGTTCATATTTTCAATGTTGTTGCAGTCATTTATTCACTATAATTTAATTGTAATTATTTTATAAATTTTTTTTATTATATATTATAAAATTCATTGTAGTGAATCTATGAATACAACGACATTGAAAATATGGACAAAAAAGAAAAATTCTTGTATAGAAACAAATATATAACTTTTTACATTAAAACACTTGATGTAAAGGGTATGTACAGTGAGTGTCAAAATTGTCCCGCCCATGCGTTCTACTTGTGATTATTTAATTGTTGAAATGAAAATCTTAATTGGAAATTTTCTAGATTTGAAACACCAAAGTTTCCATTAAAAAATATATAATATTTTTTTTTAATTAGAAAACACATCGGTGGAACTTGATATTGTCCCTCACTGTACATTAATAATAAAAAAATAAGTAAATCTCATATGATTATAATACATTGTAATGAATATTATTTTAATAAATCTAGACAAAGGTGCTGATGAAGACTATTGAAATGTCTGAAACGAAAAGGGATGCATCCTTTCGTAAACCTCAACAAGACTCTGAAAAAAGAATTGCCTTTTTCCTTCTCTAGCGCTCCATCCCAAGAAAAAAACTACAATTAAACATAGAATAGTAACGAAAAGGGTTAAAATAAAAAAAAGATCTAGGCATCTCCTTTGTTTCTTGTATTGGATCAAGCCAGCGCTGAGAAGTCAACTCAACTCTTATCCTCTGAGTGATTTAGAGCAGTGCTTCTAAAAGTAGGGCGCCGCGACCCCCTAGGGGGCCATGGATTAGCCGCGAAGAGCCGCAAATGCCACAAATAAATTATTATTGTTAAATAAGTTTAAATACTTGGATTAGAATTATAAAATTTAGAAAACGTGTGATGCCGGTCGATATTTAGGAAGCACTGATTTAAAGAAGCATTCACAAAAGAACGCACAACAGGAACAATAATTGTGATTGAGTTAATGCCCAAATTAGATCATGTTCGAACATGGACAGAGAATTTTTATATTGACAATAGCTAGGCTCTGTAGATCCCGAAACGACAGCTCTCACTTATTCCAATAAATTGAAATAAACAAAGGAGCTGCCTCGCTCTTTTTAATAATTTAATTTTCTAATTGCTGGGGAAGAGAAGGGGTTAGAAATAGTAAGATCAACGGTAAAATATATATAGACCTACATGCAGATTTCCCTCAAAACTGCGCGCGCACAAAAATTTATCATAGCGCACATAAAAAATATTCTGCCTGCACAAAATTTCTTTTTTGTGCAGAAAATACTTTTTTAATTGCCGCACAAAATTTTTTTATTTTGTAAAAAACTGCAATCAATACAAGAGTGTGCACACATGTCACAAAAAATTAGAGGGAACACTGCCTACATGTACTGTATATATTTTTTTCCCATTTTACTTAGAAAATTGTTATTTAATTTAAAACATGGAAACGAATCCTACAAAAGAGATCTCTTTTCATTTTTTCCCTAAATTTGCAAGGATTACTTTTTAGTTTAATTTATTGTTGAAAATGTTATTATTAATATTTTTAATAAGTTCTATTATCTACTCTCAAAGCTCCTATTTTAATAGATAAGAGCAAAGCGAATGCTCATAGCCTTACGCATCATTCTTATCTATTACAACATGAGCATTGAATGAGCCCTTATATATATAAATAAATTTAAATATATTTTATAGATATTATATATATATAATACGTTAAAGAGCAAACAAACAATTCCATTCGTTATTTGCACATTTTAAATAATTTATCTAATATATATTATTTTTTTTATATTATAAATAATTTAATTTCCTATGAAAATTATTTTAACAACGTTTTGTCTGTGTATATTTTTTTATCCTAGATTTATATTATAAATAAATAATTATTAAATGCAATTTTATTCCTTAATAAACATCGAAATAAATTAAAAAAAAAAAAAAACATGTATTGTTTTTAGCCATAAATTTTAAACTTTTTAGGGCACAAAACTCTTAAAACAAGTTTTATATTAAATCATCAAGATTCCTATGTATGTGTCTCTCTATCTCTCTCTATTCTCTGTGTTAAAAATAAATTCTGATTGTTATTAATATTAAAAAAAAACCATTGTTACGTT
>JAKCPI010010805.1:0-14939 GCA_023213315.1 Euborellia annulipes
AAAAAAAAAGGTAAAATGATATGCATTTTGTAAAGGAAATACAAAGTTTCGGTTTCGGTCGAAACTAAGATTGAGGCCGAAATTCGGTTTCGGTTGAAAATCTTGTTTCGGTCGGACCCTATATAAAACCAATGCATTTATGACCCCTCGGTAATTCGTATTATTTTTATGCTCGAGGTCACTTGCAGCTTAAAAGGCTCGTTAATTCGTACTGTTTTCAAGAAGGGGAAGGAGATTGAGCTTCTCTTATTTTTTCTTTCTTTTTTACAATTCTTTATCGTGTTCGTTCGTCCCTCGTGACACATGTAAAGGGTTAAAATTAAAAAAAATAAAAATTTTGTTATTGTATTGTAGATTCGTTTTTTAATTTTTTTAAATCTTGTACTCCCGATAATTCGTACCAACCCGTGAGTCCCTTGGCGATACGAATTGGGATTCTACTGTATTTACCTAAAACACATAAAATGGATTTTTATTTTATGCGTATTAATTGTATTTTGTATGAACATAAACTATGTAATTTATTTAAATAAACATTATATTTCTATTCAAAACATATTTGAAATTCCGTGAAGTGCATTGCTTATTTTTGAGTTGAATATTTATGTGTGCATGTGTGTGAGAGTGTGAATGGAAAAAGTGTTTTTCAACAAAAAATTCTTGAAGCTCTCGGGCTTGGTGTAGTTGGTAACCTTTTATACCGAGGGTCGCGGGTTCGGATCCTAAGCAGCCCGATGATTTTATTTTAAACCATTTGGATACCAAATGTTCATTAATATTTTATGTATTTTTTTTTTTTTCATTGAAAATAGGAAAGAAAAAAAAAGCTAATGCCATTTAATAAATATAAACTCGGTTTTATGTAGATTGAGATAAAAAAAAATTCGAATATTTTCAAGGAATTTAAAAAATTTTATTTTCAAAAAGGAGTTCTTAGAACTCTCTCTCGCTCCATTGGGAGAGAATTCGATTATTTTCCCAAGGGGAGAAAAAAAAAACAGTGAAACTAATTTCATTTTTTTGTTGTCGAGTCGTGGATTTTGTACTTACAACACACACACACAAACATTTTTTTATATTTATTAATTTTAAAAATGATTTTCTTTCTTCTATAGGCCGTAATATTTTTTACTGAAATCATCTTATGATTTCGAAAGCCTTAGAAATAATTTTTAACAATAACAGTCGTGAGATTATTAAATACTAGCCTAGCCCCCCTCCCCCTGGATCCCAACCAAAATTCTTAAGAGGGTTCAGGAGCGACGTCTAAACGTACTTTAAAAAAAAACTAGACTATTATAAGGAATTTTTCAATGCGGTTTTTTTTTAAATGAATTAAATTCATAAGAGATTATTGGGACATCGAGCTATATTTTTTTTAATGACTTATTAAAAAAATTATCGTAATTAATTTTTTTGTTATCAAGCAAATACGAAAAAACAATCTGTCCTAATAATCTTTAATTTTTTTTTAAATTTAAAAATGAATTTATTGTTATTATTAATCACATATTAATTAAGAAATTTTTAAAATAAGCTTAAATGATTTATTTAAAAATCAAATGTCAAATTAGTTCAGCATTCTTGCAATAGATGGTAGGCTAGTCTAATCGACGATATAGTATTAGCCTATATCTTGCCTATATTTATATATTTTTATGCTTTCATAAAAGATACATAATATATAATAACATTTATAAAGTATTTATTGTTAAAAGATCAATGAAAATCAACCAAATGCATTAAATATTATTAGCTACCATTCTGACATCTCTTGGCAAATTTGTGAATTACTTGATATTTGGGCATACTTTTTTTGACACACAACGCCATCTTATCGGGAAAAACATGCGTAACCACTTCGCTCCCGAACCCCTTAAATTCAAAGCCAATTGTTTATAAATAGAGAAATAAAATTATTTAAGCAAAGGCAATGGCAGATTAATTTTACTTTTTGAAGAGAAAGTAATTAATTCGTATACATAGAAAACCAATTAGTAATTCAATTATTTATTCATTTATCCGATTTAATAGCTTTTAATGCTAGAGACGCTAAATCTCTAAGTAACTAAAAATTTGTAATTAAAAAAAAGCTCGTTGCCTAATTATTTTTCTTTTATAAGAGAAATAGATTTTTACTTCTATTTAAAAAATCCTTTCAAAGACAAATATTTGGGTGCCTATGCCGGCCTGGGGTGGACCCCCTCCCCCCTCTTGGTAGCCCCTGACACCAGATTTTTAAAATTGGCGTTAAAGCTTCGAAGAATGATTTTTTTTCTCACTATTTAAACCTTTCAATTTCCATTAAAATTATTTTATTCTGTCAAAGGAAAGAGGAAGCAGTGTCGTTTTAAAAGCCCCCCCCCCCCCCGCTCTACCTATCGCTACATCCGGGAATATAAATAAATCGCGCTTATTGAATATCCATTAAAAATTCGCTAGTTTATTGGGGACTAATTTAATAAAATGAGAAATTATAATCTTTATTCATTATTAGAGCGAGAGAAAAAGAGTCAGAGGCGTTAGTGAAGCAAACCGAGCTATTTTTTTTTTTTTTTTTAACTACTGAATAATATAGAGAACATATGTGTCCAAAAAAAAAAAAAGACTTGAGAAGAAACATTATCATTCTATAAATAAACTTGATCTTAATGTATGTATCTTTCAAAACTTTGCCAAGGAAATTCCCCTATTTTTTTTTATGATTTTGTATCGAACAAACTGGACAAATCCAGAGAATATTGTATATTTTTCGATTGCTAGAGAGTGTGGAGCCTTGAGCTTAGGCAACCAAAATGCTTAGTGTAGTAGCATTTCCCCTTCAGTTGTATTAAAAAAAGATGATTTATTTATTTAGTTGACTAAGCTCAATGCTCCACTCTCGATCACATCAGGCACTTGTGGCTCCAACTATACAAGAAAGAAAAACTCGAGTTACCCGAGCAAGGGCGGAACACAGTCGCGCTTTCTCTTTATTATACCTTCCTTAGATAAGGACTCCGATAGGAGGCGGAAGAGGGTTTGAGCTATTGACTTGAGGGATGATTGTAGGTGGGTGAGTGCCTGGCTATACCATACATGGTATATATTTATAATACTATGGAAGGATGTGGAAGTGCAGGCAGCCAAAAATAAAACACTCAATTCTCTGTTCAGACGTTTCGGGCAAAATTTATTCGCCTTTCCTCAGTGAACGATTATCGGATACCATGGTTCTGGCTCTTCTGAAATTTGTAACTAGTACCTCTCAGTTCTTCCATCATACAGGGTCGTTGTCTGGCTTGTCAGTTGGGAGTTGTGAAAAATATTTGTTTGGTTTTACTTTCTCTTACCTATGTATATATGTAATATATATATAGAGAGAAAGTATTGGATTCATGTCAAAAATTCGATGTCGAGATTTTGATGGATCTTCACGTTTTGAGGTCCCCTGAATCCAAAAAAGTGGTTTTCGCGACATGGTCTGTCGTGTGTGTGTGTGTGTCTGTCTGTCTGTCTGTCTGTGTGTCTGTGAACAAAATATCTCAAGAACGGAAAGAGCTAGGAGGTTGAAATTTTATATTTAAGTTAGGCACCCCCATGGGACGTGACACGAAGCTTTTGAACAAAATCGACCAAAGAGTACTAGTACTTTACTGATGCACTTTTTCAGTTTTTTTCGATTTTCTCTAAATTTGCTCCAACGATTTTTTTTTAAAATTCAAAAATCAATTATTTTTTAGATTCCCAATAAAATGTATATTCTCATTTTGTCATTGAAATCTTCTGAAGACCACTTTACTCTTGTACTCCATAGAAAAGATAGGAGAAATGGTTGCCATGGTAACAAAATATAAATATTTCGCTATACTTATAAATTTTATTACATCTTGAAAATCGAATATACTGTACTGTCGGAAACTAAACACATGTCGACACAAAAAATCTGGTGTGACAAGCACAGTACACAACTTTCGATTACCGAAGGTAAGAGAAAGTTGTGTATGTGCGCCAGTCACACCAGATTTTTACTTTCTTACCTCTATATATATGTTAATATATATAGAGAGAAAGTATTGGTTTTCATGTCAAAAATTCGATGTCGAGATTTTAATGGATATACACGTTTTGACCCCTGAATCCAAAAAAGTGGTTTTCGCGACATGGACTGTCTGTCTGTGTGTGTGTCTGTGTGTGTGTGTGTCTGTGTGTCTGTGAACAAAATATCTCAAGAACGAAAAGAGCCCAGGAGGTTGAAATTTTATATTTAAGTTAGACACCCCCATGGGACGTGACACGAAGCTTTTCAACAAAATTGGCCAAAAAGTACTAGTACTTTACTGATGCACTTTTTCAGTTTTTTTCGGTTTTCTCTAAATTTGCTCCAACGATTTTTTTTTAAATTCAAAAATCAATTATTTTTTAGATTCTCTATAAAATGTATATTCTCATTTTGTCATTGAAATCTTCTGAACACCACTTTACTCTTGTACTCCATTGAAAAGATAGGAGAAATGGTTGCCATGGTAACAAAATATAAATATTTTCCCATACTTATAAATTTTACGTCTAGAATTCAATTGTACCCCTATGGTCGGAAACTAAATACATGTCGACACAACCTTCGGTAATCGAAAGTTGTGTACTGTGCTGTCACACCAGATTTTTGAATTTATGAATATTTTGGAGGAGGCACTTCACAGCTATTCTACAACTATTAAAAGTGATATATTCAAACTGCTATAGTGGTAATTACTTTGAAGAAGAACGTTAATTTTAATATACACTTATTTTTTTAGCTAGCTGTTAGGGTTTCAAGATTAGGTTCCGTCATAGAAAAAAACGTGTTGGCTCCTAATATCGGAGAGTTTCGGGTACTTAATATAACCCGTTATTATTTAATATATCTATTGGGGGTCCAGGCATTCTTATTTAAGATCGTAAAATATATGTAATAATTGCAAACTCCTAAATGGAGAACCTCAGTAGCCGAAAGAGCAAAAAATAAAAACGTTGGAGTCGGGAGGAATAAAACCAGCGTTTAGTCGAACACTTTTACTCTTTAATCAAGGCAGACGTTTCGGTAATTATAACCGTCGCCATCTTCAGTGCCAATGACAGTTTCTTTAAGGTGTCTCTGTCATGTATATTAATAAGATACTTATGTATAGGAGGCATCAGCCTGGATTACTCGACAAGTAGTCCAGGCTGTTGCTTCCTATACATATTACTATATTATATTAATATATCGCCTGCTGAGAATGCTGAGTGGCGAAAGTCCGAAATTGAACAATTCGAGAAAAAGTTTTATAAACATATTTAAATTATTAGGAACAAATGAATAGGCTAGAAACAATAGCAAAGAATGCAAATATATTTTCGCCAATTTGGCACTCAAAAGAGAAGAAGTTTTAAAAAACGTGGCTTAACTCAAAAATTGAATTTTCGGACTTTGTACACTATGATACTCAGCATCTCAGTGGGCGATATGACGGGGACCACTTAAGAAACTTTCATTGGCACTGAAGGTAACAACTGATCTAGTTACCGAATCGTCTGCCTTGATTAAGTGTAAAGGTATTCGACTAACTGGTTTTATTCCTCCCCATTTCAAACTCATATCCCCTGTACCCAGCCTAATTTATATATAAAAAAACGTTTCGTATTGAGTTCGGACCGTCTTCATAAATGACAAAAAGGGTTATGATGAGTAATGAGAGCCCTTTCATATATATGTATAAAATATAATCGAAGAGAAGTTGAAGTGTTGATGTTATGGAATGGAAAAGAACAGTGGTGTAGCAAATGAAGTTATTTGATATAAAATGCCGAAAGTGAGATGGCTTGACAAGGGTTTATTTGTCCATCTTCAGTCCTCAAGCTGGTTTATCTTATAGACACTCACGAAACATTGACACACTCGCCTATTTTTATAAAATATACATGCGCACAAATTCGTGCCAAAACAACAATGACAACTTTGTGCCTACTCAATTTATAAGCCAACGAGGACTGAAGATGGACAAATAAATTTTGTCCGAAACGTCTCCTTTTTCGGCATTTAGCATCCAAAGGCTCTCTTCATTTGCTGCACCTTGTACTTGTTCTTTTCCATTCTATTATAAATATATACCAGGTATGATATGGTCAAGCATTCACGTCAGCTCTGAAGATGCTTCAAATCTAGACCGAAACGAATCAATATTTAAAAGAAAAAAATTATTTATGTTATGTATAGGCAAATGCAAAACTGCTCTAGTTTCCGCCGATTTTTTCGCATAACATATTTGCATTGAATCAGAAAATCCCTCTATTAATTTATTAAATAAATACAGTAAATTTGTATTTTTAAATACTTCATAAACGATAGGGTTCTGATTTTCTAGTTAAAATTCCAAATTCATTATTTCATTTTGACTTTCATTTGGTACGCGTACCGCTCATCTAGATAAGAATAGAAAAAATGAATAGTACGTGTAAAACGAAACTCTTTTCAGCTATAAATTAACCCACTTGAACGATGATACAATCTTAACGGGGCGGAGGTCTCAAATAAGAGTGTCAGCTGCTTAATATTACAAAATATCGGAAGTTGTACTAACTGCTTATGACAAATTTATTTATTTATTAATAATGAAATCAATAGTGATGAATATTTGGCATTAGAAAAAGCAAAAAAAAAAAAAGAGATGCGTGTGCTTCCGAAAAGGGATGAGGCAGGCCACAAAGAAAGAAGAAGAAGCCTGAGCAGACAGACAGACAGACAGAGAGACAGTGGCTGGTGTCTCCCGGCTGCTGTACAATCATTAGTCATGGCCTGTCTCTCTCTCTCTCTCTCTGGCCTTGGCTCTCTCTCTCTCTCTTTCGCTCAGAGAGGAGGCAAAAAGTGCAGCTAACAGCAGCAGCAGCTCTCGCCCAGTCGTTGCTGCTGCTGCTGCTGCTGCTGATGCGAGTTTTTGCCTTCCGCCGGGTACAGAGAGAGAGAGAGAGAGAGAGAGGGGGAGAGAGAGAGAGATGCCGATGATGGTTTCGAGTTCAATGCATTGAGCCCCGGACCATCCATCCCAACAACACAAGAGAGAAGAAACTCGCACAACCCATGCCTTAAAAGGAACAATCAACACTTGCCAAAGAATTTTTAGAAAAAAAATCCCCCCCTAATTATGGATTGCAGAGACTAAGACAAAAAAAATTGGCATTTGTACATAAATAAATTCTTTTTTACTTTCTCGTGTAGAGAAAGTTATGTAATCGTAAAAAAATTCGACTTCGAGATTTTCGTGTTTCTCCCCGTTTTAGACCTCCTGGGTCCAAAAAAACCATTTTTGGCATTATGTCTGTGTGTGTGTGTGTGTGTGTGTGTGTGTGTGTGTGTGTGTGAACACGATTGCTTAAAAACCATAGCAGCTAGATCGATGAAATTTGGGTATATCCCTCCTTACACTAAAATTGTAGATTTCTATCAACTTTTGGAGTAAATACGTCACTTGGAAGTAGTACTTTACTTGAAAAGTTTTTTCAAAAATTTTGAAATTTTCAATTTTTGTTATATTATGATAAAATACTCTATTTTAAAAAGTTTTTATTCTTTGACATTTTTACGAAAACTGAATAGTTTTGAAATAATCAAGGAAGAAATAGAAAATTTTCGTTAATTTTGATAAAAATCAAAACAAAATCATACAGGTGTCATTAAAAAAGGGTAAATATAAACAAATGAATTTGTTTATATTTACCCTTTTTTAATGACACCTGTTGATTTTGTTTTGATTTTTTATCAAAATTAACGAAAATTTTCTATTTCTTCTTGATTATTTCAAAAACTATTCAGTTTTCGTAAAAATGTCAAAGAATAAAAACTTTTAAAATGGAGTATTTTATCATAATATAACAAAAAAATTGAAAATTTCAAAATTTTGAAAAAACTTTTCAAGTAAAGTCTACTTCCAAGTGACGTATTACTCCAAAAGTTGATAGAAATCCCAATTTTAGTGTGGCCAATACCAAATTTCATCGATCTAGCTACTATTGGTTTTAATCAATCGTGTTCCACTCACACCCAGGCACGTAATTCCAAAAGAATATACGAGAAAGTCTCGGGGAAGTCAATCCCCATATTTTTTTTTGAAGTCATCATTTTGCATTGCGCTCTTCAAACCGGTTGGTCAGATCTAGTTCATATAGTGAATGAGTTGTTGAATTTATTTTGTTTTCCTGTTTAGAGAGGGTATATTTCGTACGATACAATTTATTCACAATAAATTGGCTATCAATGGCCGAAAAAGACATTTAAACAAGTTAAATCTTCTATCTTAGCCTTATCCCTATGTGGGGTCGGTATAATTAATTTATAAAGAAATGAGACCGAGAGGAAAGCAAGCCGACCCGTCTCAAGGCCTGACGCTTAAAAAAGGATGACTTAAGAAGAAATACCAGCCTTAGCAGGGGTAACTCGTGGTCGCCATCCACGTACTCCCTATAAATGAACCCCTGAATGGGGGGGCTTCGAGTTAAATGGGGAATTCTAAAAAATTGGTGGTACCACTATCATACTAATAAAGAATATTACGAAATGTTCAAAAATTCGATGTAGGGATTTTAATGGGAATGCATGTTTTTTAAGGCCTCTGAGGCTCCCACAAAATGGTCGGATTGTATGTAAACAAATGATGATTTATGATTTATGTTAGCTACCTCTTCTAGCATGCAATGATTCTCTATGCAATCATTAGTGTCAGATCTGACACGTTGTGGTTACTCTGAGGAGTAGCTTTCATGGGAATCATACTGAGGTGCGTTCCCGTTTCCTTCCTCAAATAGTTGGATAATTTATTGCCATGAAGTGGATTTGAACTCGAGTTGTCTCCAACTCAGAATTATAAGCTTAACTGCTAATCGCCTCCTCAAGTTTTTGATTAAAATCGCTCAAAGAGTACTAGTGAGGTTGTATTTATATGTGGGGTTTCAAGGGGGTATACCTGTTAAGAGTAAAAACCACAAATGTAGATTATATCCGAAATATTTCGGATATAATCTACATTTGTTGTTTTTACACTCTTATATCCCAGTGAAACCCCACATATAAATACAATCCCAGTTTAAAATATTTCACCTAAAAACCACCCGACAATCTTTAAATTTACTTTTCTTTTTCAGTTTTTTGTCTCAAAATGGGCTTTACGAATTTTGGTCGAATTTCATAAATTCATAGGAAAGATAAGAGAATTAGTATCAAAGTACCAAAAATATTTGATTATTAATCTTCTTAGGTTTCTGATAAATTATTGGAAACTAAATATTTCTTAAGACAAAAAAATCTTCTGTGCAGTTCACTCACACCAGATTTTTTTTCTTTAGATATTCTGAGAAGATAGCACTGTAAGTTTTCTACTATCCTATTATAAAAAAGTAAAATACAGGTGGAAAAACTGTATATTGCGATTAAAGGCTTACAGATAATCTAAGGCCAATTAACAAAAATATATCTTTTAGAGTTATTAGGAAAAATAAATCCTCGAGGTAAAGAGTAACGAAATTGCGAAAGGACGCGACTGGATATGCCTTTCGTTGCGATATAGGCCTCTCTATAGCCTAAACTCAATCGAATATCAAATTCCTATAAAGATAACAATCCTGAAAATATTATTTGAAAAGAAATCGGATCGCAATTCAATATGATGGATCATATTTAATCAGGGTTGTGAAGTCGGTATTTCAAACTTCAGACATCTGAAATTTTAGAAATTATTACTAGATGCTTGATAGAATAAAGTACAGAAACAGAATTATAAGCATCGATTTTAATGCAATTTGGCAGACAATTGGAAATCATTTCTAGGCGAGATTGAAGCTGGCGAAATCAAAGGGTTCGGCCCCTGAATGCGAGTCCGAGAATTCAAATTAAAATTAACTACAAAAAAGAACAATTTAACTTATTAGGCAAATTAATCAATATATTTTCATTAGTCTACCGTTCGTCAAATAAGTGAATATCTTACTGCAATGCAGTACACTCAGCTAATTCACAATTACCAATATTACATTCTTACACACGATTCACAGCCACATCTTTATAACACTTACAATAAGTGTGCCTGTTTTGATTTAACGTCGAGCTCTAAGGCTGCTCCCACCCAGAGTGTCCTGGCAGACCCTCTGAATTTCGATTACAATGGTTTCTAATTGTGTGCCAAATTTTATTAAAATCCCGTTTCGATAGCGAAAGAGGGTGGAGCAGCTAAAAGGAAAAATTAAACTTTCTCTTTTAGTGGTTTTTTATAAGGACAAAACATTACTAGGTATTATATAATATCGTTAATTGAATCATATATTAACATTCAAATGCCTCGATTAATAGGAGTCTCTTTATTTTGTTGCTAGGCCAAAGGACCCCTGTAACTCGAGAGCTCCAGCCATTGGTGTGGTTCCATTTGCATTGGGCCACACACCAATGGCCGACAATTGAAAAAGTTTTTCACTGAACGAAATTGAGTACTTTCTATGTGAATTTATGCTCGTGGAGTCGAGGGTTCGGTCTGCTGTAAAAGGAGGCAAAGCACACCAATAGGCTGGAGATCCCGGGAGCCAGGGGGCCTTTGAGCTCTGTTATAAAAACATTGGAGTTGCCTAAGATTATTAAATTATAAAGTGATGCAAATTTATTTGGGTAAAGACAAATTTATAAGCTTTTATTTTCATTAACTTTCTGAAAGAACTTTGCAAATTTTAAATCTGTTTTGAAGGGACGGGGTCCAGAAGGCCTCAGATTCCGAAAAAACCTTAACAAATAAAAAAAATCTGGTATGACTGGTCGCACATCGAAAGTTGTTAAATTTAAAATTTACAGATGCTGGGCCGGTAGAATTTAATCTTCAATACAAGATGTTCCTTTCTCGGCACTCTTGGTTGAATTTAGGTGGTAGGTTTTCAAATTCTTAATAAAATTTTTTTTTTTTCCTAATAAAATTTTTGAATTTTATTAACATAGAACGGCCCGCAATGTAAACCAACCTAATAAAAAACCTTTGTTAATAAAATTCAAAAATTTTATTAAGAATTTGAAAACCTACCACCTAAATTCAACCAAGAGTACCGAGAAAGTAACATCTTGTATTGAAGATCGAAAGTTGTGTTCTGTGCTTGTCACATCAGATTTTTTGTGTCGACATATATTAGTTTCCGACATTTGAATTCAAGATGTACAATGTATAAACAGAAAAATATTTATATTTTGTTACCAGAGCAAAAAATAATTCATTTTCAAATTTTAATCAAAATCGTTGGAACGAATTTTGAGTAAATCGAAAAAAAATGAAAAAGTAAAGTACTAGTACTCTTTGGACGATTTTGTTTAAAAGCTTCGTGTCACGTCCCATGGGGGTACCTTACTTAAATATAAAATTCCAACCTCGTAGCTTAATTCCTTCATGCTTTTAATTGAACACAGACAGACCATGTCGCGATAAGCACTTTTTTGGATTCAGAGGACCTCAAAACGTGTATATCCGTCAAAATCTCGTCATCGAATTTTTGACATGAATCCAATACTTTCTCTCTATATATATTAACATATATAGAGGTAAGAGAAAGTAAAAAGGCAAATCTTTTAATATCATTTAACTCCTCCCCCTCCCCCCTAAAATTTTTGCCACTGTAGACTTAGATAGTTCGCTGTGTAAATTCCTTTTTTTTTTTATCAAGGCTAATATATGAATTTATATTTTTCTCAAAAAAAAAAAAAAAAAAAAAAGAAGTAGACAGATGCTAAAGGAGAAGACGACGACGAAGGATTTCTCTCTTTTTCTTTTTTATTCTTTTTCTGTTTCTCTTCAAAGGGAGATTGACGTTTTCGACTCGTTAATGATTCCAAACGACGACGGCGACGACGACATTTCTCTCTCTCTCTCTCTCTCTCTCTCTCTTTCGTTCTTCATTCACCAAATTTTTCTTCATCTTCTCTCTTTTAAAATTAAACAAATGTTAGAGGGATGTTTCTAATCATTGAAAAAGAAAGAGATGGAAAACTTGATCCAACATTTTAAGCCTTGCTAAAAACATAAATATTATCAATATATAAAATTTTGAATGATTGATTGTTTGTTGAAAGTGAAGAGATGTCAAAACGAGTGTAGCTATTCAATTGAAGTAAAAGATGTTAAGAACAAGGCTCGTCTTTGTATGTCTAGAATGGCGATTAATTCGCTCAAACATCTCAAAATCTTTAATTCGTATGAAATCAAAAGATATTTGTATTTTTATGAGTAGATGGATGAAGAAAAGAGAAGCAACTAGTATTTATTTCATTTATTAAGGCCCATTAGAGTAACGTTTCGGTCTCGGTTGAGACCATCCTCAGATCTGTCAGTATGAGATAAATATTAAATAATTATATGTGGCCTATATATAAATATATATAAACAAGTTGAAACAATTGAAATTATAACTTATTATTTCAACTTGTTTATAAATATTTATATTTATATAGGTACAGATTTAAAATTTGCAAAGTTCTGTTAGAAAGTTAATGAAAATAAAAGCTTATTTGGATATTTTATACACAATAGAGGAAGTGAATAGCCGAGGGGATAAAGCAGTTAAGTTTATAATCCTGAGTTGAAGACAACTCGAGTTCAAATCCACCTCATGGCAATAAATTATCAAACTTTACTTGAGATGCCTCCTCCTGAGGAAGGAAACGGGAACCCACCTCAGTATCATTCCCATGAGAGTTATTCTTCAGAGTAACCACAACGAGTCAGGGCTGACACTAATGACTGAGAGATACACAATAGAAAATCCTAAATAAATACAAAAATTCATAAGAATTGGAAGAGCCGGAAAGTGAATTTGAAAAATCTGAAATACATCCGTAAAGTGTACTTCAAACAATTTTCTCGAAAAATTTTATTGATATACTTTTTAAAGGGGATATAAAAAATAGTTGATTTTTGAATTTTAATCAAAATCGTTAGAGCCAATTTATTGGATACAGGGGACCTCAAAACATGTAAATTATGAACATGATGACAATACCTTCTCTATATATTACATATATAGGGTAAGAGAAAGTAATAAAAGCATTGAAAGTTCTAAAATTCTTTAAAATTTTATTTTATTTAAATGCATTCGAATTTTCCTGATAAAATAATTATACCCCTCTTTTGCCTTAAAATAATTTTCTTATTTATTTCAACAAATTATCTGAAATTTTAAACAACGAATCTTCTCTCTCTTTCTTTACCAAGAAGAAATTTCATATCCCGGACAACAACAAAAATTATGTGAGCCCTAAGAAAGGGTTTCTCTTTCTCTTTCATTCATTGTCGGCAAAAAGGGAGAAAGTAATTTTTAGTTAGGGTCCAAAGCCCACAAAAAATACATATATACCTTTATTTATGTCTTTTTAATGGCCTCAAATTATTCTCGTTTTTTTTCACTATAATTGTATAGATATACTTACACCACACACACAAGGACAAAAAAAAAAAAGTTTCAAAGCATTCAAATTGAGAGAGTGACGCGCAATGAGAGAGGGGGAGAGAGAGAGAGAGAGAGGAGGGGGGAGGATAAATTATTGATCACAATTAACAACGACTAAAAGAATTCAGAAAATTTGAATGAAAAGTTTATGCCATTCCAATCTCAAAAGTGACTTTCTTGCGAAAATTGCGTTACCTGTTTGGTTTTAAATCAAAATTTGGTGATCGTTTCATTTAAACAACCAGTTCTAAATTTTAAAATTTAACTGGGAGCGATCAGGGCACTCGACTGAAGAGTTAGAGAGCAGCAAATGATGAGCTAGCTGTCCGGTGAACGCACATGATGCAAAGTTGTGAAAATTTGGGAAAATAACTTTTTAAAACTTGATAATTGTATTGCACGTTTTATAATAAAAATATTTATTTATTTTGAATAATAATAGAACAATGGATATAAATAATTAATAGCTAATTATTACTAATTAATTTTTATTCATTGTTTGTATGTCTTTTAATTTGGGGTTTCTAATTTCATAGCTATTGCCAATTTATGCACTTTTTAATAATTATCAAGAGAGAATAAAAAAAATAAATAAAGATCCACTAATGGTTTCAATAATAGTTAGTTAATCAGTTGGAGTTAATTATTTCCCGAATTCAAAGGAGAAAAAAAATAATAATAATTTTGTAGTATTAATAAAAATTCTTTGTATATTTTAGAACCGACCAGAGGCTCATTTAGAGAGGGGTATGAAAGGGGTCTCATAATTATTTTGAGAGAGAAAGTGATCATTTTCAATCTCTCAATTGTGAGGCAATAATTGTAAAACCCAAATTTATTTAATATTTGTTTGTAACAGCTTTATATTCTCAAAGCAAAAACTTTAAAATCTTAAAAAATTAACATTTAGTCAATAGTGTGTTAAAAATAAATGTCATGTCTAGGGGTGTCTTTAATATTTTAAAGCCGTATTTAATTCATAAAAATGGCGTCTTTAACCTAAAAAGTAAAAACTTCTTCATAATCGATAATCGATGATTTTTTTACATAATCGAACACTCCTACTCATGATGCCTCTGGTGACCGAAACAGAGATTGAGGATCTATAAACTTAAATATCCGATGATTGTATTTAAACCATTTGGATACAAAATGGCTTAAATAAGCCTGGACCCCAAATACATATATTATTCAAAATAATGGTTATCGTCAAAGTCTTATATGGCCTGAGTTGCCGAAAATACTTCCCCCGTGTGAGTGTGAACGAGAAAAAGTGTTTTTTTTTTACCAAAAAAAAAAAAAAAAAAACATTGTGATTTTATGAAACCACGATGCAAGTGAAACTTTTTTTCGGATCGTAGGCTTTTAACTGAAAATTTTCAGAAAATTATTCAATTAAGGGTATTAAAATCGCGTTTTTAATCTTAGCTTAATAATTGGGGAAATGGGAAATCAATAGAGGCATATTAAAAACTGAGAAC
>JAKCPI010010806.1:0-79706 GCA_023213315.1 Euborellia annulipes
GGTAAGAGAAAGTTATTACTATTACCCTTATATGCGACACCGGACCGCCAGACCTGAAAAAAAATTGAAAAATTGTCGGCATTAAATATTGTATAATATTTATTTTATAAAAAAATTTCCGAAGATCTGAATATTTCCATAAATAGTAATCCGTCAAGCATCTTCTTATTTCTTCGCCTTAACCCCGCGGTACGGGGTCGGCGGAGGTGGTGGGGGTTTCTGCAACCGGGAAGGAATAGAACAGGCCGGCCCGTTGCACGGTCTGACGCCTGTTGACAATATAGAAGAAAAGAGACTGACATGCAAAGAACGGAAGTACTGCCAGTCACAGCTAGAGACGCTCGTGGTCGCCATCCACGTACCCACAAGATGTGGGACCCTGAGCAAAGCATACCCAAGTTTAATAAATAATGTGCTTATTAAAGCTTTTATGGCCCTCGGGCTTGGTGTAATTGGTAACGCGCCTGCCTTCTATACCGAGAGTCGCGGGTTCGGATCCCAAGCAGTCCGATGTTTATTTGCATCATTTGAAAAAAGGTGTTCATTAGCATTTTTAATTTCCCCTCCACGTTTTGTTTTTTTTAGAGTAAAAAGGGAGAAAGCAAAATACAACAGTTTAAGAATTTAAGGAAAAAAAGATGTAGGCCTATATGAGATGAAAAGGGGAAAAAGAGAGCTAAAAACGATTAGCTCTCAATAAAGAGGGGAGGCAATTGCCTCACCCCCTAACCAAAGCAACGAGTGGGAACGAAACAAGTCCTCTGATTTATGTAAATTTTATTACCAACTCTGCGAATGATATATGAATAACATTATTATTACTATTTACTAGCCGAGGTGGAGGTGGAATAAGATGGAATGATCCATTAGCTTAATTAATGGCCTACCAGAAGGCAATTGTATTAGCGCCATTCATTTTGCAAAATAGAAATGACATTTCCATTCAATCCTATTTACAAAAACATCAAACAATTAATTCACTATTCAGATATTACGAGCAAGTATTTTTATTTCTCTCTCTGGGGCATAGGTTAACAAAAAAAATTTTTTTGCCTTATTGGAATTTTTTCTGATTCAAGACACCGAAAACACTTAAATTTCCATTTTTTACTTTCTCTTACCTATATATGTATATATATAGAGAGAAAGTATTGGATTCATGTCAAAAGTTCGATGTTGAGATTTTGATGAAAATACAGATTTTGAGGTCCCCTGAATCCAAAAAAGTGGTTTTCGCGACATGGTGTGTGTGTGTGTGAACAAAATAACTCAAGAACGAAAAGAGCTAGGAGGTTGAAATTTTATAATTAAGTTAGGCACCCCCATGGGACGTGGTAAAAAGCTTTTAATCAAAATCGGCCAAAGAGTACAAGTACTTTTTGAATTTTTTTCGATTTTCTCAAATCGATTTGATTAAATTCAAAAATGAGGATATCCAAGGCAGCCAAAAGCAATAAAGGAAATTATATTGATCTTTAGTTTTATTTCATACGTTTGTAGACGTTTCGGCCGATATTCCGGCCTTCATCAGGACAAATGCTGTTTACCTCGAGTTCATAGAGGCTCTTAGCACTATTGAACCAGAAGCCATGACATCCGACGAATGTCAGGAGTTGCTAAGTGCCTCTATGAGCTCGAGGTAAACAGCATTTGTCCTGATGAAGGCCGGAATATCGGCCGAAACGTCTACAAACGTATGAAATAAATATAATTAATTCTTTATTGCTTTTGACTGCCTTGGATATCCTCACTACTCAATATATATTCAGCCATTCCTCCTGAAATTCAAAAATCAATTATTTTTTAGATGCTCTCTACAATTTTTATCCTCATTTTGCCATTGACATCTTCTGAAGACCACTTTACTCTTATATTTCATAGGAAAAATAGGGGAAATGGTTGCCATGGTAACAAAAGATAGGCCTAAATATTTTTCTGTTTATAAATTTTACATCTTGAATTTTAAAGGTGCGTACACATCTGCGCTCTGCTCCGCTCGCGAGCACCATGTTCGTTAGATTAGTACGGGTTTTGAGATGCTCGCGAGCTGCTCAAACCCGTACTAATCTAACGAACATGGTGCTCGCGAGCGGAGCAGAGCGCAGATGTGTACGCACCTTAATATATCGGCGGAACTAAATATTAATATATGTCGACACAAAAAATCTGGTGTGACAAGCACAGAACACAACTTTCTATTACCTTGAATAATCGATTATTGAAGGTAATAGAAAGCTCAGGAGCCCACACCTTGTGGGTACGTGGATGGCGACCACGAGCTGCCCGAACTTGGACAGGCAGGCCTGTATGTCTGTCACTTCCTTCCTCATTTCAATACGCGTCAGACCGTACGATGGGCCGGCCTGCTCTATTTCTTCCCTTCACAAAATATTCTTCTTCTTCTTTTCCGCCGACCCGCACCGCGGGATTAATAATGGCGAGGACAGAAGAAGAAGAAGAGTGCTGTGCGACCAGTGACACCAGATTTTTTGTGTCGATATAGGCCTATAATTAATTTCTGCCGATATATTAGAATTCAAAAGAAAAAACTGAAAAAGTACATCAGTAAAGTACTAGTACACCTCTGGGAGGTGCTTAACTTGAGTATAAAATTTCAATCTCCTAGCTCTTTTTGTTCTTGAGATAGACCATGTTGCAAAAACCACTTTTTTGGACTCATGAAGCCTCAAAACGTGTATTTTCATCAAAATCTCGACATCGAATTTTCGACATGAATCCAATACTTTCTCTCTCTATATATACATATATAGGTAAGAGAAAGTAAAAATTGGTGAAATTGAAACAAGAAAAAAACTTCTGATCCTTCTAGTTAAAGAAAAGAAAATCTTTTTTTATTTTGTTTTTGGCTGCTATAAATTTTGATACAACTTGTTTACTTGGCTCTTTTTTTTTTTAAGTAAGCTGAATAACGCACCAACACATCAATATAGATACAGCTGCTGCTGCTGCTTCATAGCCCTAGATATCAGCTTTCTCTTTCACTCTTGGGGTATAAATATAGATTCCCTCCGTCCCCTTTTTTCGGGGTTTTAAGATTAAAGTTTTTTTCCGCTTTTTATCACACCACCACAATATAAAGCTAAAAAAGAAAATTGTATTAAAGGTTGAGGAAATCGTTAACGAAAAGATGTTTGTAATTGTTCCTTTCAATGGGCAGCCATTTCGTAAATAATATAAAGTGAAAAGTATTATGCCCAGTTGCACCGCTTGATATTTAAACTTCTCTTAACAAGGTGTTACTTAAATTAAAGTGTCTCTTCAATGGCTGTTCATTTGCACCGCTACGTTTAGCAAAAAGAGCAACACTGCAAATTTAGTGATATTCTAGTGAGATATTTTTCTTATTTTGATTTGGAAAACATTTGGAAATGTTTTTGTAATTGGAAAATAATGGAAACCAAGGAAAGAAAAAATGCCACGTTCCAGGTATGGCTGTGAAAATTAATTTAGAATATTTGTTTCGATTAAAAGGGTCCATACCAGATTCACAATGTCAGACGAATCTGGTATGGATGATAAGCGAGAGGTGTTGAAGGTTTTGAAGAATTTAGATTTGATAGCAAATGTTCCAAGTATGAAATTAGATGATGGTTATGTGGGGCAGTGCAGAATGTTCGAGGACCATCCTCAATCTATCCGCCTGGTTTTGCGAGAGCAAAATCAGTTTGGTGCGAATCCTGTTATTAATAGAGTTTTTTTACTTTCTCTTACCTATGTATATATGTAATATAAATATAGAGAGAAAGTATTGGATTCATGTCAAAAATTCGATGTCGAGATTTTGATGGATCTTCACGTTTTGAGGTCCCCTGAATCCAAAAAAGTGGTTTTCGCGACATGGTCTGTCTGTCGTGTGTGTGTGTGTGTGAACAAAATATCTCAAGAACGAAAAGAGCTAGGAAGTTGAAATTTTATATTTAAGTTAGGCACCCCCATGGGACGTGACACGAAGCTTTTGAACAAAATCGACCAAAGAGTACTAGTACTTTACTGATGCACTTTTTCAGTTTTTTTCGATTTTCTCAAAATTCGCTCCAACGATTTTTTTTAAAATTCAAAAATCAATTATTTTTTAGATGCTCTTTAAAATGTATATTCTCATTTTGCCATTGAAATATTCTGAAGACCACTTTACTCTTGTTCTTCATAGGAAAGATAAGAATTTCTCCTTTGGTTGCTATGGTAACAAAATATAAATATTTTCCCAAACTTATAAATTTTACATGCCCCCGGGTCTGGCGTAGTAGGTAGCGTGCCTACCTCCTATACCAAACGTCGCGGGTTCGGACCCAGGCAGTCCGATGATTTTATTTAAGCCATTTGGATACCAGATGGCTTAAATAGAAATGCCTGAACACCAAATTGATTTATTAATTACAACGGTTATCGTCAAAGTCTTATATGGCCTAAGTTGCCGAAAAGACTGTGTGAATGTGGGTGTGAGTGTGAGTGTGAATGAGAAAAAGTGTGAATGTTTTTTTAAAAAAAAAAAAAAAAAAAAAAAAAAATTTTACATCTTGAATTCAAATGTACCCTACTGTCGGTAACTAAATATTTCTCAACACAAAAAATCTGGTGTGACAAGCACAGTTCACAACTTTCGAATACCGAAGGTAAGAGAAAGTTGTGTGCTGTGCGACCAGTCACACCAGATTTTTTTTGTAAATAAATGATCCCAAAAGGACGGCATAAATGAACTAGATTTGTGTAGCCATATTGTTTATGATTGGAGGAGCTTTTTGTTAGTGAGATTTGTATTCCAAAATTGGAGTGTAATTGTCGAAATAGATAAATGCAAATTTGTAAAAAGAAAATATAATAGAGGAAAGAGAGTGGAGGTTTTTGGAGGTGTTGAGGAGAAGTAGCTGAAGAGGGTTTCTCTGGGTCATGGAAAAAAGGGACAAAGAAACTCTTCTCAACATAATGTCCTGCCAGGAACTTTTTCAGACTGATATGATTGGACAGAAGGAGCAGGTGCAGCCAAAAAATAAAAGCCTCCGATTTAATACATTTCAATGAGACGTTCCGGGTGAATTTTATTTACCTCATCTTCAGTCCTTCGAAATACTAAATAAATACGATGGCCCACATCGCCAGGACATATGATACCTACATTTACATGTATTGATTGCCCTATTGACCAACTTCGGAACTTTTAACAATTTTGAAGGACTGAAGTTGGGTAAATAAAATTCACCCGAAACGTCTCATTAAATTGTATTTAATCGGAGGTTTTGTTTTTTGACTGCACCTACTCCTTCTCCTGTCTATAGAAAAACATCCACTGACTTCTTCTTCCTTATGATTGTTTAGAAGATGAAGGTTTCAAACACCTGAGGCTGAACCATTCTTCATATTTATTAAACAAATTTCAAAATGAAAAATATTAAAGTGTCTCAGCTCTTTAGAAAAATCTGATGTGACTGTAGTAACAGATTTTTTGTGTCGACATATATTTAGTTTCCGCCGAAATATTAGAATTCAAGATCTAAAATTTATAAATATGGGAAAATATTTATATTTTGTTACCATGGCAACCATTTCCCCCTCCGAGAAACTCCTCTGGATCCGCCACTGGTCGCTATTAAGTGTTATAATTGATAAATATCTTGAAACATTTATCTAAGATTTATTTTAATTTCAACTAGAGACAAACTTTGTCTCAACAATTCCGAGTCAATGCATGAAACAAGAAAGAATTGATGAAAACAACCGGCACATGTCAACTTGAATGAGGAACGAATTCCCCTGTTGAAAAATTGAGATCTCTAAAAGATCGAGTGGCAAATTGAAAACCAAAGAGCAATTCGAACAGATCATTGGAAAGGAAGATATTGAATCTCAGTCAAGAGAAAGAGAACGTGTTACAAATAAATAAATAAATAAATTGACATACGTAGGAAAAGGAACGTTCCTAATTTTTTTTTCATATATTCACATAATAATTAACCTTTTGGTTTTTTTTACTATTATTATTATAAACTATTATTTATTAATACTTAGGCTGAATGCACACCGAACGAGCAAAAACTTCAAATTTTGTCCACGAGCAAAACGTTTTGCTCGATGCCAACGATTTAAGGCGACACCCCGTAAAAATATGCAGATAGTTACAATACATATAAATTTAAAGTTTCAGCCCAATCGAAGGTCGCAAACGGCTTAGAGTTTAGAAAAATCGAATTTTTTAAGTTTTATTTTGCTTTGGACACCCCTAATGCAATTTTAGGTATCCCTGAATGAAAAAAACATATATTTACGATATTCTATAGTTATTTGGCTTTTCAAAAATCATTCATTCGTAAAAATCTGTTGATTATTAACGAAATTATTAACAAAACAGTTAAAACATATTTATAAATTATAAGTTTATTCCTATGAGAAAAGCGCCTAAAAGATAGGCAACCAAGGAGTTTTTTTTTTTTTTTTTTTTACCAGACTGATAGGATCCCGGGCTCATTTTTACAAGTTATTACTATCAAGTTAATTTCCCGTAAGTAGCTTTATTTTGACGAGACGACTAACTTTTCCTCTTCCAACAATTCTTGATTGTGATAGCTCACAGGAGTAGCAGGGATCTAATATTTCAATTTGACGATTCTCAAAGATTTATTATTATTTATGGGTTTTTTCATTAGACCTTAGGAAAATTATTAACAATATTGAAATTTTCTTTTTTTTAAACACTTTTTTTCTATTCACACACACATACACCCAGTCTTTTTCGGCAACTTAGGCCATATAAGACTTTAAACCAGGGGTGGGCAAAAGCCGGCCCGCGGGCCGGATCCGGCCCTTTTGCTTACTTTATCCGGCCCGTTGAAAAATCCCTTTTATGCGATTTTGTTGAAATCAACAGTATAAATAATCAAATATATAAATAATAGAGTATTATAATTTCGAAGAGCCGTAACCATATCACTATTTTTATGTACGCAACATACTAGGTCTGTTCGATTATAATCTTTCATTAACTGATTTATTTAATGACCATTAATTTAATATAATGGATCATATTTCTTTAAAAATTACGTGACATATTTTACTGGGCAAAAATTGTTCGCATGTACACCCAAGTAAGACAATTTATTATTACTATTATCTATTATTAACTGTCAAATTTCTTTGTCCAAATGCTTTAAAATGATACTTAGAGTGTTTTTTGCCTAAAAAAACTTCTTGGGCAGGGAAAAACTCCACCCAAAACATTCGGGTGTGGAAAGCGTACGCGGTATAGTCCTGCGGCCCGGGAGACATTTTGAAAATTTCATTTTGGCCCGCGCTTAAAAGTATTTGCCCACCCCTGCTTTAAACGATACTAGTATTTAAAAAAAACTGGGATCCGAATCCCGATCCTTGGTGTACAAGGCCGGCGCGCTACCAACTACGTCAAGCTCGGGGGCTGAAAAAATATTTGTCCTACAAAATATATGGTTTGATCAGAGTCTCCTCCTTCCAACATGTACATGGAGGGTCTAGGGGGCGAAGTCCACGGAAGCCGGGCGCCGCGGCTAGTGAAATTAAAAATTGATAAAAACATATGATCTTCAAAGTGGCCTAAATGGTCCAAGACAAATAGGGATGTGCTTAGTCACATCCCTTTTATTAATATTTTCCGCCGCAAATTTCATTTACTCCTTTACCCCTTCAAGTTGTCAAAAAATCGTTAGTTAGCCTACAGAATTGACTCCAACAAATTCTTATCAGCTAATATAGCGCTATAATAATAATAAAATATGAATATGAAAAGAAAGTTTAGTTAAGGTTAGAGAGCGAGTGGGCGGGCGTCGGCGTCGGCGTCACTCTGCTCTGCCTTTTTTTCTTTTTTTGCATACATCAAAGTCAGAATTTGAATTTTTTTTTTTTCTTGTTGAATGTTTCATGGAGTTTAAGCTTGCTGCAGCTAGCAGGTGTCTGTCTATTCATCTTCCGAAAAGGGGAGAATAGAAGAGGGGATGACGATGATGATGATGATGAGGATATGAGGCTGGGGCGTTACTTTGCGCTCTATTGATCTTCAAAGTCTGCGAGAGAGAAGAGAGAAGAGAGAAAAGGCAAGCAAGTGAAGGAATTCAACCCCTGCCCAACTCTCTCTCTCTCTCAATTTGTTGTGTTAAGATAAATAAATATGGAGAATTTTGGATTGAAAAAGAAATATCTCCTGGCTACCTGGAAGATCTAACAACATTCGGGGATTTTATTTCAAAGTGGAGTTTGCCGGGCGATGATTGATGTAAATGAGAAATTTCATTATGGAGGGAATAAGGAGGCGTTTATTAAAAATTCCAACTAGACCACGACGACGATGACGGCGACGCAGTTAAAGAAAATGCCCAGAAACCTCAAAATGAACGAACTCATGTATAAAAGATTCAAACAAACATTTTATATGCATGTCTTTTGAGGAAGAAAAAGAAAAAATGTCCAATCTAATAGGGTTGCTATTTTGTAAAACCTGCGACATCAAATACCTTTATATATTAATTTCTTGTATGGAACTCAGTAATTTTTCCATTTAGTAATAAGAAGACGCAAATCAGAACTGTGATAAAATTAGTGATTTGTATCCTACATATCGTTCATTTGCTGCAATATCGTCATAATTCAAAAATCTCCCTTATTGAGTTAGTGCTACAGAAAGAACAAGTAAAAAAAGCTCTATTATCTGACAGAGTGACATATCTGAGCTTTTCAAACTCTCACCATAATATCTAATTTTTTTGATTAGCAAATTTTTTTTAAACTCTTTTGTTTACTTCAAAACAGTTTTTTTTTTTTTTTTTTTTAAACATTCACACTTTTTTCTCATTCACCTCCACCCACACACACACTCACACTGTCTTTTCGGCAGCTCAGGCCATATAAGACATTTACGATAACCGTTATTTATGAATTTATATATATTAGGGTCCAGGCATTTTTTTTCAAAACAGTTAAAAAGAAGCTTTCTGGAAGGTGTACCAGTGATATTGTTGATAATAAAGAATTAATGTGTATAGCTACCATTTTTAATTCGAATTCCTACATAAAGGTGTTAAAATTTCATTTTGTTTTTTTGATCTCCTAAAAAAATAGAAATTTTGAGATATGACACTCATGCAGCAAATGAGCGATATGTAGCATCTATTGTAATAGACTAATTTTTAAAAGAGGAAGCACAAAAAATTCCAGAAAATGAATTTGCCTATTGGATGCCATTGATGGCTTATGAAAAATTAGAGTCAAATGAAAAATTAAAGCCAAGTAAAATGAATTAAATTAAACAATAAGAGGCTAAAGGAGCAGGGAGCCAGGCAGTTAGTCTCCACGAAATTAAATTCTATGTTGAGGAAACAGTTTCGGTTTTAATGAAATATAACCATTCTCAGTCCATTTATCGAGAGCCAAGTTTGAGATACAAAATGGTTTAACAATTTTGTATCTCAAACATGGGGAAGAGTCTTGAGGAAGGAAACGTTTTATTTATAAAAATCTGGTGTGACTGATTTAGTTTCCAACGATATATTAGAACTCAAGAATATAAAATTTATAAATAAGGGAAAACATTTATATTTTGTTACCATGGCAACCATTTCTCCTATGAAGTACAAGAGTAAAGATGTAGCCATCAGGCTTTAAATAAGAATGCCTGGACCCCTAATATGTGTATATTATCAATAACGGATAATGGAACTAAATGGCCTGAGTTGCCGAAAAGACTGTGTGAATGTGTGTGTGAGTGTGAATGAGAAAAAAAGTGTGAATGTTTAAAAAAAAAAAAAAAGAGTAAAGTGTGCTTCAAAAGATTTCAATGGCAAAATGAGAATATACATTTTAAAGAGCATCTAAAAAATAATTGATTTATGAATTTTAATCAAAATCCTTGGAGCGAATTTTGAGAAAATCGAAAAAAAAAAAAACTGAAAAAGTACATCAGTAAAGTATTAGTATTCTTTGGCCGATTTTGTTTAAAAGCTTATTTTCACGGTTCAGGATGGTACAAAACTTAAATATAAAATTTCAACCTCCTAGTTCTTTTCGTTCTTGAGATATTTTTGTGACACACAGACAGACCATGTTACGTAAATGACTTTTTTGGACTGAAAAAGAAATTAAAATAAAGATAACTTTAAACAGCTAATTCTGAGTTTTCAATTAATGCCAAATTGGTTGCTATTATATAAAAACTGTCCAATCCACCCCCGTATTATAGATAGGGTGACAATAAAGGCTTGCCTAATCGATTATTTAAATCAACGAGCTCTAATCCTATTTTTCAAATATCGCAATTTGTGATCTCTCTCCTGTCAGATTTGTGTCTGATTTTAAGACAATTTAATTGAAATTTAATTTTTGTTTGTCTTGTGGCATATCTAATTTGCTCTAAAAGGAAACAAAGTCTCTATTAATAATATTTCTATTTGTATTCAGGTGTAAAATAATAAATCAAATCGCCTTAAAAGGGAGTATAAAAATGGAGTGTGTCTATTAATATAAATTTTAAAAGGTCTTTTGAGAAAACTCCTGAAAATGTTATGAGTTTGTGTGATAAAAATAGATTCCAATCGAAATGTCAGCCAGCCACCCCCCACCCCCACCCCCACCCACCCCCTTGAAGCAATGATAAATGAATCGATAAATCTAACAAGCCAGCCAGCCAAGGAAACGAGCCACAAGCCGTCAATGAAATTGTTTCTAATCTGCGAGTAAATAGGCCCGTCCCCTTTTAGTATTTTTATCCTCAAATTAATTCCTCCATTTTTATATAAAAAAAAAAGAATATTCGACGGTTCTGTTTTGATCCGCCAATTAAACGCATATGTCTATTTGATAAGCCTGTTTAAAATAAAATTACAACAGAAACAAAAAACATCTGGTGTGACTGATCGCACAGCACTCAACTTTCTCTTACCTTCGGTAATCGAAAGTTCTGTACTGTGCTTCCCACACCAGATTTTTTTTGTGTCGAGTTTCCGAAGATATATTAGAATTCATGATATAAAATTTATAAACATGAGAAAATATTACTTTTTTATATTTTGTTACCATGGTAACCATTTCTCCTATGAAATATAAGAGTAAAGGGGTCTTAAGAAGATTTCCATGGCAAAATGAGAATATACATTTTAAAGAGCATCTAAAAAATAATTGATTGTTGAATTTTAATCAAAATCATTGGTGCGAATTTTGAGAAAATCGAAAAAAAAAAACAAACTGAAAAAGCTCATCAGTAAAGTACAAGTACATTTTGGCCGATTTTGTTCAAAAACTTCGTGTCAGGTGCCAAGGGGGTGGCTAGCTTAAATATAAAATTTCAACTTCCTAGCTCTTTTCGTTCTTGAGATATTTTGTTCACAGACACACACATAGACACTCATGCCCAATCGCACCGCACAATTTAAGTATAACTTAAAATAAAGTATCAGCAACATGGCAAAATTGTAAATTTTAGTGATATTCTGCTGATTTATTTGTGATTTAATATTATAAGACTTAAACGATACTGTTATTTATTAATAAATATATATTGGGGGTCCTGGCATCTTTATTCACGCCATTTGGGTCTTGAAACATGATTTTATTTTCAATCAGAGAACGTGTTATCTTAGCAACGAACGTGGTTAGCAACGGATGACAATGAAAGTTTGTTAAATTTCATACTTAACCCCCAAATATTTAAGCCCTCGATTTCGGGGGCTTAGCAATGACTTAAGCTAAAAAACAATATTGATAATATAATATTAATTAACTAATAATAATACATTTTTTGGATTCGATTTCGATTTTTCTTATAAAAAACATGAACAATATGAACTATATTTTCGAGGATGATCTATATTATATTAGAGGAGGGTCTGTCGGTCCATCCGTCTGTCACGCTCTGACCAACTTCCCGTTGGAATTTTGAAACGAAATTTTCCAGTCTTATATTAGTAGAGCTGTGTTTTTCAATCTTTTTGAATTTACAGGTTGAAAAAATTCTGGCGATTCTCTTGGTTCATGACCGACAAAAAGATTGTAAATCAAAAGACTATGTAAGTTATATGATTTTCTCTATTTTGGTACCTATTTCCCTTCTCCATGAAATTATGTTTTTATTATCGTGTAGAACTTTGCCTTTTTCCTTTTGCGGCCTACCCTCCGTGTAGGGCTTCGCCACCCCTAGGGGGTCCCGACCCACAGATTGAAAAACACTGTTATAGAGTGACATATCGTTATTAATATTTATATATAGTAGCCTATATATAAAATTGCTATTAATTAATCAAAAATCATGAAAATTAATATTTTGTTTCTGATTTTCTCATTTTTCTGAAATTAATATTTATAAACAATATGTATTTAATTTAGTTTATGATTATTAAAAAGAAAAAAATTATTAACCCTAGAACGCACAAGCTTTTTGGAAACGCAAAGTCACAAGGAGGGCCTCTCAGGCCCACTATATGTTTTTCAACACATTTTTGAATAATTATATTAATTTTTGTTCATTAATTTATTTTAAAATTTATAAAAATATATAACTAATCAATATTTTATTCATAATTTTAAGGTTTTTATTTTAAAAACATCTTTTACATATAATTTTTTTAGTACAATGACCACTTCAAATATTTATTTTACAGCAGACTTGTTATTTTTGTTTTCTGTTTATTTTAGTTGGACACAAATAACATCTTCTTCTTGTAGGTTTTTTAAGATCAAAATTTTATTTTGACATTGAGGGGGTACTTCCTCAATTACCCTTCTAATTGATTTCTGTAGTCCTTGTATCGATCTTATTTTTATGTGATCGCAAATTAATTCCTCGCTCAATTCAACAAAAAAATTTTCTTCGGAGGTGTTTTTTTGGAAATTAACATGAGATTTGTGTTTTAAATTAAAATAAATGATCATTGATGCAATTGCACATACCGTAATAAAGTTTCAAAAACGGGCCAACAGCCAATGATTTGTTTTTCTTTTGCAGTAGGCTATACTACCGTATGAGTGTTTGTCATTTTATCCAAAATATCTCTACTGCTCCTTTCGATTGATTATAATAAATAATAATTTCTGGTTTTTGGGCATGTTCATAAACAATACCAATATTGTCTGAATGATATATATTCGACAAGAGTAAAATATACTTCCTTTTTAGGCACATAGAGAGACAAGCGCAAATTTGAGAGAGTAAATCGAAAAAAGTGGTTTTTTTTTCTAATAGGTAAAATTCAGCTGGAATACATTTTTGATCTTTTCTAAAGTATCTTTTCCAATAAAAAATGGGGTATTGAAACAGAAATTAGCGAGTCAGGTGAAAATTTCCGTAAAGAATATAAATATTTTTTTTTTGATCAATGATCTTCATTGCTTGAATTTTCATTATTTTCTTCAGTAATGTGATCCTCTATACTGTATTTTATTTTATTTATTTTTTTTTAAGAATACTGTCTTTTATCTTCGATAACATTTCAATCTCCTAGCCTTTTCATTCTTTAGATATTTTGTTCACAAACAGACCATGTTGCAAAAACAACTTTTTTGGACTCAGGGGACCTCAAAACGTGTATATCCATCAAAATCTCGACATTGAATTTTTGACATGAATACAATACTTTCTATATAATTACATATATAGTTAAGAAAAAAGTAAAAGCATTCTTGAATGTTATCAGAAGATATAATCTCAAAAATATAGAGAAGCTTTGAGATCCGAAAGTCGAGATGAAACTGACAGTTTTCTTGATTTTTTCAAAATTAATAAAGAATTTGACAATATTTATTTTATTATTTAAAAAAAAGAACATGACAATTTTAAATATTTAAAAATACATAATAGGTTGTCATTCAAAGTGTTTTAAATACCCAGAAACCCCAAGGCCTGGGAGGCCCTCCTTGTGACTTTGTGTTTGTAAAGTGGTTCGAAGAAAAAAATAAGGCATAAAAAAATTTTTTTTTTTTTTGAAAAACCCTTTAAAAATACCTTTATTATGAATAAATGGAGGAATACTAAAAACTTGAAATTTATAAGAAGCTTTTTCTGAGAGTTATTGAGAAAAAACGGAGTGACCGGGCCCGAAAGGCCCTGGTTTTGAGTTCTAGGGTTAAATTAAAAATAAATCACCAGAATATCACTAAAATTTACAACGTTGCCAGGTTGTTGATACTTAATTTTAAGTCATACTTAAATTGTGCGGTGCGATTGGGCATCAGACAGACTATGTTGAAAAAAAAACATTTTTTAGTAACTCAGGATTCGCAGGGACTGCAGCCAGGAGATTAAATAAAAAAATATTTTATATAATTTTTATTTACCGACGTTTCGCTCGCCAATTCACGACCTTCATCAGGACAAATATTGTCAATTATACACGATCTTAGGTATCTTATTATTCATTGCAATTAAACACAATTTCTTTTTAACTTTGATATGTACAAAATGTTATCCTTTACTTGCTGCTCGGAGGTCTCTTATTCAAATCAATATCAAAGTTAAAAAGAAATTGTGTTTAATTGCAATGAATAATAAGATCGTGTATAATTATCAATATTTGCCCTGATGAAGGTCGTGATTACGACCGAAACGTCGGCAAATAAAAATTTAAATGAAATATTTTTTTATTTAATCTCTGCTGCAAAGTCCCTGCGAATCCTGAGTAAATCTCCACAGCCAAAAAACATCAATTTTTTTTTGTAATTTTCGTTAAAAATTGTATTTTTTTCGAAAGCAGTTTGTGAATTCTAAAATTACCACACAATGGCACTCTAATTTTTAAATGACTTTCTAAAATTACAGCGAATGGTTTTTGCAGACTTAGTATGTTTTTGTGTATGAAATTTGCTTCCTACACAATTGTAAAATCAACAAAATTTGTTTACAGTGTAGGGGAGACTGTTGTACCTTGGACCACTTTTTACATTTTATTTTTTTACGCCAAAGTTTTTTGAAATTATAATACTTGAACAGGATCCAGCCATAGTTTAAACCTTTCAGAACAACATAAGATATTGATAAATTATATATTTGTATAACTTTAGACAAGATAAATTAAAATCTATTGATATGTAAATTGGTCCATGGTACACGATGTTCGTGTACCTTGGGACAGACCTCTTGTACCCTTTATAGAGATTAATATACATATTAGGCATATCCAGGCATTCTTATTTAAGCCATTTGGTATCCAAATTGCTTAAATAAAATCATCGGACTGCCTGGGGTCCGAACCCGCGACTTTTGGCATACGAGGTTAGCACGCTAACCTCTACACCAAACCCCGAGGGCCCTACAAGCATTCTTCTTCATCACTGTCCTCGTTATCAGTGGATACAAGGCTTAACGCTTCATCTGAATCAGAGGAGGAGCTTGATTTCTGCACAACACATGCATTACAACGTCTTGGACCAGCGGTCCAAGGTACACGATGACGTTTGTATCCAAGGTACACGATGGTCTCATTTTAAGCAAAAATGGCCACCTACAAGTAAATACCTAACCAATTTTCAAAACAGAGTGAGCGTTTTACTCACCAAAAAATGCGTTATCCACGTAGTCAGTTAGTAGAAATGCTAGTACCAACTTCCCGGAAGCACGGACATTCAACCGACAAACGAAAATTTTACTTTTACTATTAAAATAAGACTTTTGCTACGCAAAACCGAAAACAGAAACTGACAGCTGCAAAACTCAACCTGTGCACTGGTTTGACCACAGTGGTTAAAAGGGATCACCCGGAGTCCGCTAGGTTGCATCACTTACTAGATAAGTGGACTGGTCCAAGGTACACCATGTCCTAGGTACAACAGTCTCCCCTACTACCTAATAAGTCCAGTCATCAACAACCACGCAAAAACTATTTAATATTATTGGGATTCTTTCGAACGACGACGTAAAGGATGACTTGATCGGGATCGAAGAAATGAAAATGGCGACCCCAGGGCGAAAACAAGAAGGGGAATTAATAAAGGTGACAATGCGCCACTGTATGTTTTCATTTATATGTTGAGAGAAGTCAGGTTTTTTCTTTTATTAGGCCCATGAGTGTGTTTTCTTTTTATTTCCCCTGCCCTCTTCAGCATTTCATTAATTTAATCGAGATTAATCTCTCTCTTTAGAGTCAATTTGTCAGAAAGAGCGAGAGGTGGGGAATAATTAAAATTTGCAAAGTCATTATCAGGTAAATTAAAGTCATCTCGGGTGACAAAAGCTCCTCTTTTTATTTCTCTCTAGTCATAATTAGAGCCAAGTGGCTCTCAAATATCGCTCTATGAGAGAAAAAAAAACATCTCATGATCTAGTTGAAAGCGATTATTAATTAATTTTATTTATTCAAAGCAAGAGGGAAAAAATGACGTCTGCATTCATGGTGGGATTAAACGGGGATGCATAGGATAAACAATAAGTTCAACCAAATTCTTAGCTTTATCCCTGTGTGAGGTCGGCAATTTGTAATGAGAGTGAGAGTAAAATTGGATGTTAAAAAGAAAGAATGAAATTTAAATTAAATTTGATTGAACTAACGTTTCGGCAAGGATCGATTAATACAGTGGGGGCTGTATTTTTTTTTTTTTTTTTTTTTTTTTTTTAATTTAAGGTCTTTTTCGACATCTATGGCCTTTAGACCCCGTCCCTATTTATTTATTTATTTTTTTTCTCTTTCACTCTCACTTTCCCCCCCACTCTCATACTGTTTTTGGGGTTTTTGGGCCTTTTGAAATTTTGGGGTTTGCCCAGTTGTGTAGAGGATATTTTTTTTGGGGTAGGGGATTCTTTTTTTATTTTTTTGTTCTCGTAATGGCATAACTAAATTATTATGGTCCCGTGGGCCTGCGCCCGCCCCCGGGGGTTTGAGTGGGGGGGCGGGCCTTCTTCTCCCCCCCCCAGGGCGGCGTGTTTTTTTATTTAAATTGATTGGTAGTCAATTCAATTTAAATAAATTTTTGTTTCATGTGACTGGATACAATTTTCGGTGGGGGCGGTGGGTTGGAAGGTTCAATTTACAGGAGGGCTTTTCTGGACGAGGATGACAGTTATGGTGATTTGTGACTTGAATTGATAGTTTAAAATAAATGTAAAAAAATATTTTAGACAAAAAAAAATCATAATTTCTTTAGATGACTAGTTTTTAAAACTTGTTCAATTTTTTCTCGGATTTCCGCCCCCCCCCCCCTTAATCCGTCCCTGCGTTTCGGTCTGGGTTTGAAGCAACATCAGAAAAATTACTAGATGTAGATTATTTAGTAGGCTGGGATGAGTAGAATAATGGGGTTGGAGAATAAAAACCAGCAGATTAAACGCTCCACCTGACGTCCTTTATTTGGCAAATATTTCGACGCATATAACATGCATCATCCTCAGTGCCGCGAGGATGTAATAGGTGGGCTTGGTCCAAAAATTATTTAAAAGCCTTAGGGGTATTAAAAAATTTTTTAAATATCATTCCTGCATCAGAGCGGTCATCAGCTTAAAGAAGGCACCTCACAAAGAACATGTATGACGCCCCTAAGGCTTTTAAATAATTTTTGGACCAAGCCCACCTATTACATCCTCGCGGCACTGAGGATGATGCATGTTATATGCGTCGAAATATTTGCCAAATAAAGGACCTCAGGTGGAGCGTTTAATCTGCTGGTTTTTATTCTCCAACCCCATTATTACTAGATGTATTCTAATTTGTTTATAGAAATGTATAGATGAATAAAAAGGCCAAACAGCTATTATTATTTCTTTATTGGATTCAAACCCCCAGCGACGTTTCGGTCGACAATGCGAGCATCTTCATGGCTAGGGTTCAGAGTCAATAGTTAAGTTCTTTGATAGACATTTATTTACAATTTACGATTTAATATTAAATTAGACTTGAGCTGAATGTAATTGTGATAGATCGTAAATTGTAAATAAATGTCTATCAAAGAACTTAAGAGAGTTTCTATTGACAAAACCCTAGCCATAAAGATGATCGCAAAGTCGACCTAAATGTCGCTTTGGGTTTGAATCCAATAAGAAATTAGCTTGGCCTTTTTATACATCTTTCTACATTTTGATTCAGCTATTCACCTCGCTTACATTAGGGTATGTAGACGCATATATGGTAATACTCTTTTCGTTACTGACACCCATTAGGCTGGTCGTTTCAAATACTATTTAAATCTATCAGAGGATATTTATATTCACTTTAAAAATTGTAATGTCAATTACACCCCCCTGGAACCCCTGATTGGTTGCGGTAATGAACGTAAAATTTGAAATTCTTCCAATTCTATTTCAATAACATCGCCGTAAATTATTTTCATTTTTTTGTTTGAAGCTTTCAGAGTTGCTTGTAATACATTTTTTCAGGTTAAGTGTGATTTATAATAAAACGTTTCGGCCATATTATTGGAGCCCTTCTTCAGATACAATCACAGAGATTTACAATCTGAAGAAGGCCACAGATCGAAACGTAAAAAGAAATTCATTCATTCTATTTGATTTTAATGCAGATGTTTTGGCCACTTTACTGAGATCATCCCCAGTGTAAATGTCATTGAAAGAAAGATATTATTTTGCTTGGATCAATGCTCAGTGTCCAGCTAATAGCGTAACTCGATCGCTTTGAGCAAAAGGTCACGATAATTTCTATTAGGTTAATGCATCTCCATTTTATTTATTTTTTATCTCTGCAAATTCTTTGGTTCTTTTTAAAAGGTGAATATTACGATTGAGCTTTTTTCTCTCTTTCTTTAGAATTTGTTTTTGCTTTAAGAGGAAAGCCTTTCTTATTACTTAGGGGCTTCAAATTGAATTAAGGCCGGAAAAAAAGGGATTTATCCTTTCTCTATACCTCCTTTTTTTTCTCTCCCATGATGTCATCGGGATTTAATTAGACATTTCCGTAAATTGAACTCTGTAATGTGAGAAATCCAATTTAGTATTAGGAAGTAAATCCAGGAAGGAAAGAATAAAAAAAAATTAAACTCAAGTGGCCACCACATCATCTCTAGGTCTACTAGAGCCGTGCCATAGAGGGCCATGGATTACCCAAGGGGGGCGCGAACAGTCGCAAATCTATCAAATAAATTATTAATGTTAAACATGGATCATAACTATAAAATTTCGATAATGTATTTAAATGTTGAAATGATAATATTGTAGAGTAGGGTGGATCAAAAAAGTTTTGAATTCAGAGTTGTTATAGAGCGGAAAAGTTGCGAATCGTAAATACAAGAAATACAAGAAAAAATCTGGTGTGACTGGCGCACAGCACACAACTTTCTCTTACCTTCGGTAATCGAAAGTTGTGTACTGTGCTTGTCACACCAGATTTTTTTGTGTCGACATGTATTTAGTTTCCGACAGTAGGGTACAATTGAATTCAAGGTGTAAAATTTATAAGTATGGGAAAATATTTATATTTTGATACCATGGCAACCATTTCTCCTATCTTTTCTATGGAGTACAAGAGTAAAGTGGTCTTCAGAAGATTTCAATGACAAAATGAAAATATACATTTTATAGAGAATCTAAAAAATAATTGATTTTTGAATTTAAAAAAAAATCGTTGGAGCAAATTTTGAGAAAATCGAAAAAAAACTGAAAAAGTGAATCAGTAAAGTGCTAGTACTTTTTGGTCGATTTTGTTCAAAAGCTTCGTGTCAGGTCCCATGGGGGTGCCTAACTTAAATATAAAATTTCAACCTCCTGGCTCTTTTCGTTCTTGAGATATTTTGTTCACAGACACACACACACACACACACACACACCCCGACAGACCATGTCGCGAAAACCACTTTTTTTGATTCAGGGGACCTCAAAACGTGAAGATCCATCAAAATCTCGACATCGAATTTTTGACATGAATCCAATACTTTCTCTCTATATATATATTACATATATACATAGGTAAGAGAAAGTAAAAAAAATTTGAAATCGGACGTCATCTTCCTATCGCGCAATCGGCCGAGAGTTTCATAAAAATAGCAAAAATCTTAATTTTTTCAAAAAATTTTTTTAAATTTTATATTAGGCCTATTTTTATCCAAACAAGCAAAGAGCTGCACAAATTGGCATGCGACTCAAAATCAACAACTTTTTGGCCTCACGTTATTATTTTCCAAACATAATAAATGTGTCCAAAAATGACGAATTTTTAATTGGAGCAAATTTTGAGAAAATAGAAAAAAACTGAAAAACTACATCAGTAAAGTATCAGTACTCTTTGGCCGATTTTGATTAAAAGCTTATTTTCACGCTCCCGGGGGGGTGTTTAACTTAAATATAACATTTCAACCTCGTAGCTCAATTCCTTCATGCTTAAAATTGAACACACACACACAGACAGACCACCACTTTTTTGGATCCAGGGACCTCAAAACGTGTATATCCATCAAAATCTCGACATCGAATTTTTGACATGAATCCAATACTTTCTCTCTATATATATATTACATATAGACATAGGTAAGAGAAAGTAAAAAATATCTATATAATAAAATTCTTAAAGTTTTTAATGAGAAAACTAAATGGAATTTTTCTCATTAATTTATTTTCAATTAATAAATATCCATAAGGGGATGCGTGAGCCAAGGGGGATCGAATTCTATATAAAACTACAAACAAAGGAAATATAGTGAGTGAATATATTCACAAAACGAAGGACGGAAATACAGGCTTGTTGCATGTTACGACTCAGAAACGTCAACACATTGAAGAAAAAAAAATCATCTGAATTTTTTAAAATCATAATTAGGGAAGGCGAGTGGAGATACTGCTGGCATTAAAAAAAAAAAAAAATTCCACCTCCAAAAATCACACTAATTGGTGTATCACTGAGAGATAAAAGTTTAAGAATTCTATTAAATATTATAGGAGAGCTAAATTCTCTGTTAGAGGGGTGAAGGGTGAGGAGAGAGAGAACCCTTAAAAGTAAAAATTTTACAAAAAAAAATAATTTTCTATTTTATTTTTAAAGAAAAATACTATTTTGCTTAGAAGGGGTGATATACACCCTCTATCACCCCTCCCCCCTGGTGTAAACGACTACATTATACAGTTATATTTTAAAAATTGGATAATTGTATAAGTAGGCCTATATTTTAAAGAGAAAAAAAAAGAAATTGAAAATAGAAATTTAATTCATTATGCAAATGAGATATTGAAATATTAATTACCTTAATAATAAGATGACCAGACAGGGTGTAATGAGGTTGGTGGATGAACATCTTATTTGCACAAATCACAGCACAATATAAAAGTAACTAAACACACGAGAGAGAGAGAGAGGCTCCTCTGTCAACCGAATGACTCTTGGCTCGACTCAAACTAAAACAGACCGCCTGACAGTTAGGCAACCAGCAAGCAAGCAGACATCGATCGATAGAGAAATAGCATTGCTCAGAGGAGCGCCCAAGAAAAAAACCCAGCTAGCAGAACCTCGTCAAAATGACGTCCGAAATTGGTCATAACTGGTCAAAAGACGTCAAATGACTAATTAAAACCTAAAATAAAACGTCTTTTTTGTAACGTCTTTAAAACGTGCAAAATATCACATTATAAAGACGTACCGATCAGGTACCGATCACGACACTTATTATTACTTTCTCTTACCTCCATATTTTTATTTTAATACGCATGTGCACACATTTCGCGCATGCACATGCATTTCGCGCATGCGCAACTGTTAGCACACACAAAGGATCGTACCGGTTCAGTTAGTGACAGTCTATTATCTATGGTGACAGTTAATGAAGTCGTCTTTTATTGCTGTTGAATTTATAAATAATGATGATCCTGTAATGGCTATAGTCTGTAACATTGTCTTTTATATAATAGTGTATAGAAAATCGCGTTTTTACAAAAGTATTAAAATAAAATATCGATATAGGTACTAATTAAAATTAAAAATTGAATAATTAAATCTCTCAATTATTAGTTTATAATTAGTCATATATATATTAAATTTCAACTTTCCTATTTTTGTCATTTATATGGATAGAGAAGAGATGTATTTATTTGCTAAAATAATATGTTTTATAATTATATTATTAATACAAATTAATTTTATATGCGAGTTTGTTTCTCATTTTATTTATCCATCAGATTATAAAAAGGTCAAAAAAATGTCACGGAATCACGTTTTTTTGACGTTTCAAAATGTCGTCATCGGTCTGTGACATTAGTCCGTGATTTTTAGGTCATTTTGACGTCAAAAAATTGGTCAAAAAAAGTCACGGAATCACGTTTTTTTGACGTTTCAAAATGTCGTCATCGGTCTGTGACATTAGTCCGTGATTTTTAGGTCATTTTGTCGTCAAACATAACGTCATTTCTGGTCATCTCTGACCAGTTTCCGACGTCATTTTGACGGGTCTCTGCTAGCTGGGAAAAAATATCAAATAAATTCTCTATTTATAAAAATTCCATTCACTTGCAAACTAACGGGGTTTTATTCCGTTGGGAATTAATTCGAAATTAAATAACTTTTAAAAGACTCCCTTTATTTATCTACCGTTAAAACTCACCCCTAATAAAATAAAATACTTTCAAGTGTTATTTTTTGTATTTATTTATTTATTAGAGATAAATTCGAAGTGAAATAATTTTTAAAGGTCTCCCTTTATTTACCCACCCTCTAAAACTCACCCCAAATTAAATTAAATAATAAAAAAAAACTTATTTTATTTACCCCCTCCTATTATCAATAAGTAAAATATTTTTATGAATTTATTGTTTAATTATCGCGCATGCCTAAAATGAATTTTTCAACAAAAATACACGTCTATTAGTTAAAGAGAAATAATCTCACATGGATTCAAATTTTATTTTTGTTCTTTACAAGTAATTTTTGGCTAAAAGTATTTATTTTATATGTTGAATATATTCTGACGTGTACATGATGAAATAGGTAGGTTAATTAAATTTAAAAATTAATTAAGACGTCAGATATTTAATAAAATATAAAATTTAATCTCTTGGCGATCGATTTCGCTTACAAAGCATCCTCAGGCCAGCGTTACATAAAATAAAAATCATATTTTTTCTCTCCATCACCTTTAAACAAATGTTAAATTTTTACAATATATGTCGACTAATTTTCAAAATTTCAATTATATATAACGTGGCCTGAGGATGCTTTGTAAGCGAAATCGATCGCCAAGAGATCAAATTTTATATTTTATTAAATATCTGACGTCTTAATTAATTTTTATAATTATTTAAATTAAGAAAGGAATATTTATATTATGTTTTATAAGATCTTGAAGAATTTTTACAATAAAAAAAAAATTATTTTTACTTTCTCTTATCTATATATGAATATATAAGCTTATAGAATGTTTTGGATTCATGTCAAAAATGCGATGTTGAGATTTTGATGGATATATACGTTTTGAGGTCCCCTGAATCCAAAAAAGTGGTTTAGGGGGGGGGGGGGGGCACGAGCCTCCTGGGAGGGTCAGGCCCCCCTCCGGCACCCCCCTAGTTAAGCTCATGGCGCGTATTAAATTAAATTAAAAAATAAAATAAATAAAAAATGATGGAAGCCTAAAAATTTTCCAGAGGCTACAGGCAATCAATAGATAAGCATCGCCCGTCTCATGCGACAAAAATTTATTTCACTTTAATTGGCGACCAATAAATTGAAATAAATAGAGACGGGGTCTAAATGACCTCCGTTGCCGAAAAAGATAAAAAGATAAGCATCATTACAAAATATATAAATTATAGCATTTACAAATCAAATTCTCATTTATTATATTCAAATTTTATTAGAAATCAATTAATGAACTAAGTCTAGATAGCCTCAAATGCCAAAAGTGAGTTTTAAAAATATTTTTGCCTTATTAGAGCTATCTCTCTTTATATGCATGTTTATAGAGATTAGCCTAAGTTTCGGATTTAATATTTTTTACTTTCTCTTACCTATGTATATATGTAATATATATATAGAGAGAAAGTATTGGATTCATGTCAAAAATTCGATGTCGAGATTTTGATGGATCTTCACGTTTTGAGGTCCCCTGAATCCAAAAAAGTGGGTCCCGCAAATTGGTCTGTGTGTGTGTGTGTATGTATGTGTGTGTGTGTGTGTGTCTGAACAAAATATCTCAAGAACGAAAAGAGCTAGGAGGTTGAAATTTTATATTTAAGTTAGGCACCCCCATGGGACGTGACACGAAGCTTTTAACAAAATCGGCCAAAGAGTACTAGTACTTTACTGATGTACTTTTTCAGTTTTTTTCGATTTTCTCTAAATTTGCTCCAACGATTTTTTTTTAAATTCAAAAATCAATTATTTTTTAGTTGCTCTTTAAAATGTATATTCTCATTTTGTGATTGAAATCTTCTGAAGACCACTTTACTCTTGTACTCCATAGAAAAGATAGGAGAAATGGTTGCCATGGTAACAAAATATATTTTTTCCATACTTATAAATTTTACATCTTGAAAATCGAATGTACCGTACTGTCGGTAACTAAATACATGTCGACACAAAAAATCTGGTGTGACAAGCACAGAACACAACTTTCGATTACCGAAGGTAAGAGAAAGTTGTGTGCTGTGCGCCAGTCACACCAGATTTTTTTTAATTTAATTTCAAGTTTATTTATTAGAAGTGTGTCTGATTACGTGAGCCATTTTTAGTTCCTAGCTTCCTTACTTTTTGATACATTATGCATTGGAGGCCCTCATGACTCTTTTCTCTCTCTTTCTCTCAGTGACGTCATCGTCCTGATATCGACCAAAGAAGAGGCGCCAGAGACCGAGCGCCTCCTTTTCGCCTACATAAAAGTCTCACTAATAAATATATAATTATAAATTTCTAAGAAATTATTAATTAAAAGGCTGTGAGAGAGAAAGATCATAGGTTTGGTTCCCAAACAACAATTTCATTAAATTGATGTCAGAAAATGAATGATCAAACATTAAAAATATTATATTTAACAAAAAGTTATATTTTTCAAGTATCCATTTGGGAAGTCAAACCCGGGATCTACAAGAAAAAATTCACTAAATTGCCCGAGTGAAAAATTAATTGATCAATCAATAGTCATTTAATGTCACACAGTGTATCAAAATTAGAAGCATTTTCTTTTATTTACTTTTATCTGTGAACAGATACACCGTAGTTAGCAATATTTATTTTTTATTTATACATGTAGGTATTGACGTTTTGGAGTTTAAACCACGCCCTTCTCTCTCCTAGCTTTTATGTGACAAAATATAACAGGTGGCTTCGAAACGTCAATATATTTGTTGAAAATTTATTTAGAAAAGAAATAGATTTATTTGGGTTTGTATTGATTTTTTTTTTCTTTCTATTCATTCATCTGTTGAAGGAAAATTTCATCTCTTGAATTTTAAAGGCTAAAGTGACAATTGGAAAAAATTCTGGCCTGTTTTTTCTCCCAAATGCAGAGAAAATAATACGCTAATTTTTACTTTCTCTTATATAGTTCAGATTTTGATGGATATAGACGTTTTGAGGTCCCCTGAATTTAAAAAAGTGGTTTTCGCGACATGGTCTGTCTGTGTGTGAACAAAATATCTCAAGAACGAAAAGAGCTAGTAGGTTGAAATTTAATATTTATGTAAATTACCCTACTGGGACGTGACGTGAAGCTTTTGAACAAAATCGGCCAAAGAGTACTAGTACTTTACTGATGTAATTTTTCAGTTTTTTTTTTTTTTTTTTTTTTTCGATTTTCTCAAAATTCACTCCAACGATTTTGATTAAAATTAAAAAATCAATTATTTTTTTTTTAGATGCTCTTTATTCTGATTTTGCCTCAAAATTGTTTGAAACACTTGACTATTGTATGTACTTTTTTTTTTTTTTTTTTTAAAACATTCACACTTTTTTTTCTCATTCACACTCACATTCACACACACATTCACACAGTCTTTTCGGCAACTGAGGCCATTTAAGACTTTTTACGATAATCAGTATGTTTAATATATCAATTGTGGGGTCCAGGCATTTTTTATTTAAGTCATTTGGTATCCAAATGCCTTAAATAAAATTATCGGACTGCCTGGGGTCCGAACCCGAGACGTTCGGTATAGAATATTGTATGTACTTCATAGGAAGATAGGAGAAATGACTGCCATGGAAACAAAATATAAATATTTTCACATGTTTATAAATTTTACATCTTGCATTCAAATGTAATAATGGCCACCGAGTTTGGCGTTACAAATAAAAACTTTGGTGGTCCGTATCTCGGTTAATATTGGGTCTAAATATTCGATTTATTAACCCAATCTTAGCAAATTTAATGCTCTACAAATTTGTCATGTATTAAAATTCACAAAATAGGTTTAGTTTGCAAGATATAAGCGAAAAATGAAAAAAAGTCCAAAGTATCTCGAAATAAAAAAAAAGAAACTTTGATAGGCCGAATCTCGGTTAATATTGGGTCTGAAAATTCGTTTTTATCATCCAAATTTTATACTCTTTCTAATTTATTATTGTGTACAAAATATGTGTAGTTTACGAGATATAAGAGAAAAACTGAAAAAAGTTCACACATTTTGAGGTTTTTTTTTTATTTTCTCCAACCCTTATACGGCCTAAGTTACCGAAAAGACTGTGTGTATGTGTGTGTTAGTGTGAGTGTGAATGAGAAAAAAGTGTGAATGTTTTTTTTTTTATAAAATGTAATAATACTGGAAACTAAATATATGTAGAAACAAAAAATCTGGTGGGACAAGCCCAGAACACAACTTTCTTTACCAAAGGTAAGAGAAAGTTGTGTGCTGTGCAACCAGTTACAACAGATTTTGGTGCAACTTTTTGAAAATATCAAAATATAATCAAGTAGAGAGGAAGATGTAAGCATGTAATTTTCTTTGATTATTGTATACATAGTGTATAAATAGAGTTAATTGAATTTCTCTCTCTCTCTCTGCGTTTTAATTCAAATTTCCTGTATCCAAAAACAAATTGAATATCATGTTTGATTGCGAATATTCAAGTTTCATTTTAGAAGGCTTATCAACTCTTTTTTTCTCCTTATAATAAAGCCTCTATCTATTATGAATATATCATTATAAAACCTCCACAAGAGAAAAAAAAAAGATCAAAGGAGAAAAAAACAAATTTTTGTTAGTTCAAGCGCCAGGGAAATTCGCTATTTAAAGCCATCTAGAGTTTAAAAATCTAGATATGTCAAGTGCTGCCATCTTGTACCTTAGTGTAGTGGCAAGCAAAACAAACAAATTGGAGTGAGTACAAACAACAAGAGAGACAAACACTTGTTTGGCCTTGGCTTCTTCACTCACTACGATTTAATTAATTGGGATAAATCTAAAGGATCAATCTGAGATGTTATCTCCGAAAGTGTAGACAATAAAAGATTAAAAAAAAAAAAGGAAATGTCGCACGCGTGTAACGGAAAAACGGAATTTGAAAATACGGTACTAACGTTAAGCGGTGATGTTTAAAATAAATGTAATTCGTTGGCCGATTTTATACAACTCACACAATTATGAATCGAATTTCGATCCGAGTGACTATAGGGCAAAGCTCGTGATCTCAAGCCTCTTCGAGGCATCGGTGTTTGACCCAAACTCAGACCACAGTGCGAAGATTTCGTAGTTTAAATCACCAGTAAAAAAAAAAAAAAAACTAGTAAAGTGAGGTGGATAGCTGAGTGTACCAATGAAGGTAGATTTATTTATATCTTGGCTTTGATCTTTATTTAATGACAAGAAAACTACACAATTGTACCAATCAGCTTTTTTAGGAGGTTTGCTGACTCATTTCAGCCCTGAGGATGGTATATCTGACCCAAACGTTGGCCTGAAGGGACTTAAACGAAATAAATCTAGCTGCAATTGCTCTTCTCTTCATTCCTTGCTACAAAAAAATATAAATAATTTCTAGGCCAAATAACCATTCTATAATTCAAATGGAGGCTCATTGATGTTAAGTAGGCAACCAGAATGAGAAATAAAACATTATTTAAAGGGGTTGGAGAATAATAACCAGCAGATATCGCTCCACCTGACGTCCTTTTATTTGGCAGATATTTCGATGCTTAGGACACGCATCATCTTCAGTGCCGCGAGGATATAGTAGGTGGGCTTACAAATTGTTAGTCTATTTATATCAAATGCCTTAGGTATGTTTAACGCCCCAGAGGCATTTGATAAAAATAGACTAAGCCCACCTACTATATCCTCGCGGCACTGAAGATGATGCGTGTCCTATGCATCGAAATATCTGCCAAATAAAAGGACGTCAGGTGGAGCTGCAAATTTGCTGGTTATTTCTCTCCAACCCCTTTACACTACTCATCCCAGCCTACTATATAATCTAAAACATTATTTTATTTCAATGTGATCGTTGACGTTTCGGGTGCTAAACTGAGGAAGGGTATCCGAAACGTCGACGAGCACTTGAAATAAAATGTTTTATTTTTCATTCTCGCTGCCCTCTTAGCCTCGATAATATACACAATCTCCAGCCAAAGATAATATATCTTCAAATTGACAAAGCTTTAATAAATACTTTCTCTTACTTATATATGTATACAAAATATCTCAAGAAGGAAAAGAACTAGGAGGTTGAAATTTTTATATTTAAGTTAAGTAGCTCCTGTGACGTGACATGAAACTTTTGAACAAAATCGACCAAAGAGTACTAGAACTTTTACTGATGTACTTTTTCAGTTTTTTTCTGTTTTCTCAGTTTGCTTCAACGATTTTGATTAAAATTCAAAAATCAATTATTTTTTAGATATTCTTTAAAATGTATATTCTCATTTTGCCCTTAAAATAGGCCTATAGGTAAGAAAAAGTCTACTACAGAGGTAATTGAATCTCACAATTAATAAGGTTAGTTTTAGGGACAAGAAAATTGATAATAGCCTTGAGCTTAGTCAACCAAACCAATATTTCTAAAATCTTTTTTTAATGTAACTGAAGGGGGATATCTACTTTTAAGACTTGTTGCCTAAGTTGAGGTCTTATCTCTCGAGCACACCAGGCATTTGTGGCGCTGACTGTACCAATAAGCAGAATGATCAAAACTATTTGGCAAGTTGAAATTGCAATTCATCTCAGACGAGTTCGAGTTCAACTAACAAACGTCATCCTCTTGTGTGTCAGGAGAGTGGGAAATAATCCCACCCTCCACTAACAGACACAAGGAGTCAATCCCAGAAATGTATAAAATGAAATAACAGAATCGATGAAGCAGCCAAACGCATGGTATGCACACAACTAAAATTTAAGCATTATTTGAATTTTCAAAATGTTTTTGCTATTTCACAAACAATGACGTCATCATTTTAATTTAGTAGAAGATTAAAAATGTAGAATGTTTATAAAAAAAAAAAGGGAGAGATAGAGAGAGAATGAAATAAAAACTCCCTGGCTGGTGCTGCATCATTTAACAATGAGATTGCAGCATCGCCATGTAGTGGACATGGACCGGAAATGGGCGGAGGTTTTATTCTCTCTCTCTTTTCCTCTTATTGATGCTTTGCGGTCGTAAAAAGTATTTGGATATTTTCTACAGTCGAAAACAGAGCGAACGAAAGAGGAAGAGAGAGAAACATTCAAGGACACAGACAGAATGTCTATTTGCTTGATTCATATTTATAATAAAAATTTGATTTGAAAATTGTTGAAAAGTTACTAGTTATAGTTGGTAGGAAACACAAATGAATGCGCTGGTCATGTGAGTGGCCTACCCTGCAGGAACCAAATACCTAGGAGCGCAAAAATTCGCTCAAGGGATATTATAAAAACAAACATACGTATAATTTGATCGAATTTTTTTTGTTTTTTGAAGAATTTTTAATCAATTTTATTGAGTAGAAAATAGATGGATATCAAGGCTTCAGAGAGTGTGGACAACTGGCAATCGCAGATTTAGAAGCTAAGAAAGGAGAAAATAAGTCAGCCTCTTCTCGCTCAACACATCAATTTATTACAAATATTTCGGTCCCTCTACCGGGACCATTTGACATCTTTTTTACTCACATGAAAACTCTCACAAAATATTTTAGAAGAATTTTTTTTTTGTATATTAAGTTTGTGAAAACGCCATGAGTCCGGGAGAGGGCACGCATTAGGGGCAGCCAGGATATGCGAATAATCTGTTCATTAAATGGACCCTGTTATGCAATAGTGTGTCAAGCGCCGACAAATTAAAAATTGAGTTATGCACGGAATATTGTTTCAAATGCTATAATTAATAGTATTTTTTATGAAATATGTCCTAAAAAAATTTATATTTAAAGTTACTTGCACAATTGACAAAAAAAAATTATATATAATCTAATCAAAACAAAAAACTTTAATGTTAATTTTCTTAAAACTCGGTAGATGGCTAATGCGTAACAGGGTCCAGATAATATAGCCTACTGGTTAAAAAAAAACGACCGGACTCGTAGCCTCTGCTCAAATTTTATAATTGCCCTCGGACTTGGTGTAGTTGATAGTGCGCCTGCCTTGTATACCAAGGGTCGAGGGTTCGGACCCCAGGCAGTCCCATGTTTTTATTTAAGCCATTTGGATAACAAATGACTTAAATAAGAATGCCTGGACCCCAAAAACATATATATACAAATAAAGGTTATCGTCAAAAATTTTATATGGTCTGAGTTGCCGAAAAGACTGTGAATGTGAAAAAAGTGTTTTTTATAAAAAAAAAATTTAATTTTGCGACATCCACTTTTCAGAATTTTTATGTGAGTAAAAAACATGTAAAAAATTTTATAAGTTGCAATTTTTGTATAATAATGCCCAATTCAGAGATATGCACTGAAGATGGCCTATAGAAAGGGACCGAAATATTTGAAATAAATTTAAGTGATGAGAGAGAAGACGAGGCTGTTTTTTCTCCCTATCTTCGTCGATACAAAGAAAGCCAACATTCTATAGACGTTTTCGACGTTTCAACTCTTTATTTCCCGTTTTCATTCGGATACACTGCCTCTTTAATGAGGAAGTTTCATTTGTATTGGATAGCAATCAATTAAAATAAATAGGGACGCGCACTAAATTGCCTAAGATGCCGAAAAAGACTTTAACCAATTTAAAAAAATGAAGATGGTGTAGACCTGTGGATCCCTTATAGGCAGAATTATATAAAATAACCAACCTAGAAAAAAAAAATATTTCGATTGAAATATCCAACTCTAATAAGCAAGTCTGAATGTAGTTTATTGACAAATCCATAATGGATAAATTCTCACCTTTACCCTGTGGGGTGGGATTTATTTTAAGATACAATATATCCTGATGAAAACGAGAATAAAGAGTCGAAACGATTTTTGGCTTTCTTTCGACCGCCATTCCATTTAGGCTAAATAAAATATTCATCTACAATCTAGAAAAGAGAAGAAAATTGATTAAAAAATTTATTTTGTGTTAATAAATAAGTCTACGTACGCCACCTGCACATCTTATGTTAGATTAACAAACTGGTTTATTTTTAAAATATAAAATATTTAAGAAGCGTGAAGCAAAATAAATATGTAATTATAAACATTTGCTTTAGTTATTATCTCGCTAAAGGCAAAGTTTATCTTTATAATATGTAAAGTTTGGCAGGCATTACGTAAGCCTCTTTTAACGCCTGGAATAAAGAAATAAAATCTTTTTTTATTCTAATTCGTTCAAGAAAAAATCCGGTGTGACTGATCGCACACTTTCTCTTACCTTTGGAAAAAGTAAGTTGTGTTATATGCTTGCACATAAGATTTTTTGTGTCGAGATATATTTAGTTTCCGTCGATATATTAAAATGTGAAATTTATAAATATGGGAAAATATTTATAATTTGTTACCATGGCAACCATTTCTCCTATCTTTCCTATGAAGTGCAAGAGTAAAATGCGCTTCAAAAGATTTCAACGGCAAAACGAGAATATACATTTTACTAAATAATAATTGATTATGGAATTTTAATCAAAATCGTGGGAGCGAATTTTGAGAATATCGAAAAAAACTGAAAAAGTACATCAGTAAAGTACTAGTACTCTTTGGCCGATTTTGTTTAAAAGCTTATTTACACCCCTCAGTGGGGTATCTAACTTAAATTTAAAATTTCAACCTCGTAGCTCAATTCCTTCATGCTTAAAATTGAACACAGACAGACAGACCATATCGCGAAAACCACTTTTTTGGATTCAGGGGACCTCAAAACGTGAAGATCCATCAAAATCTCGACAGCGAATTTTTGACATGAATCCAATACTTTCTCTCTATATATATATTACAAATATACATAGGTAAGAGAAAGTAAAAGCATCCCAACAAAGCATTGATTGTTATTTGTTGTTAATTGTTCCTTTAATCTCATTTACATACGTAATAATATAGCAGGCGTCATTTATTGTAGAACAGCAAGCAATTGGAGATGGTTAGTTAATAAACTTATAAAATGAATTCGTTCTCTCTCAGGGATGCTGGGCTGTATCCGCGCTCTCTCCAACGTTTTTTATGCGAATTTAATTACCGCTCGCCCTCTATCAGTGCGGTAATTAAATTAATTCCAAGGAAATAATTTAACTAACTGTTTTTGAGATATCCATCGGGCGTAAATCCAATCTCTTGCATGTTCTCGTATGATTAGCCCCAAACAACCAACAACACGCTGTTTAAGAAATAAGTTTATAATGATTTCGAAAAAAAAAAAAAAAATTTCTTCTTAAGGTCATTAGGTGATTATTATATTTGACCTTTGAGCGGAAAAACTTTTAATTAGTGCAAGGATGGAGAGAAAAAAAATTTTTTTTTTAGCACGAATCATATTTTGAAATAAAAAATAGATATTCCAAGGACGGTCTAAACTCTGATAATGAAAAGCATTTAATAACATTTTTACTTTCTCTTACCTATATATGTTAATATATATAGAGAGAAAGAATTGGATTCATGTCAAAAAGTCGATGTCGAGATTTTGATGGCTCTTCACGTTTTAGGGTCACCTGAATCCAAAAAAGTGGTTTTCGAGACATGGTCTGTCTGTCTGTCTGTGAACAAAATATCTCAAGAACGAAAAGAGCTATGAGGTTGAAATTTATATTTAGGCTAAGTTATCTACGCCACTGTCGCGTAACACGAAGCTTTAGAACAAAATCGACCAGAGTACTATTAGGTTGATTCATAATTATCCGCCGTATATTGACGCGCTTTTTGTTGTCAAAAATTAACTTTTCATTTATTTTTTTTTTTTTTTTAGAAAAATATTCATTTCTGTTCAATTGATGAAAATGCGTGTCGAAAATCATATTCATATTCGTCATATTTAGGGCTCGGATTTCGCCCTATTTGCCTTTTTTTAATTTATGGCTTAAAATTTAGGAATGAAAGTTAGAAGAAAAATGCAGCCAGAATTTTTTTTTTTTTAAATATATTTCAACAGCTAGCTGACGTTTCGGCTTTGGTTAAAGCCATCCTCGGAGCTGCTGTTGGTCTTCATATGCATATATTTTGAATTGTATCCGGTATTAAAGTTAATTTAGGATATAACATCAGGGAAAAAAAGTTTTCTGTTTAAGATCAACTTTTTCCTTCTTCTATCACCAATACAATATATTTATTTTTTTTGTGCCTAATGTGATAATTGACTCAGGGCAGTATGAAATTGTACTGCCCTGAGTCAATTATCACATTAGGCACAAAAAAAAAATTAGTGCCTATTTTAAGATCAAATAGCCAATTTCAATTTTTTACGAGCTAAATTTAAAATTTTTTTGAATTATCAAGAAAATATTTCAATGGGGGGGGGGGGGTAAAGGAGGTAATTCCCCCCCCCCCCCCCCGAGATTTAAAAAAAATACTTTTTTTCGAAAAAAAAAATTATTTTTAATGTAAAATTTTAAAAATTAGTACTTAAAAATTTGATTTGTATTTATATTCTGGCAAACAAGTTCAGAATGAGCCTTTAAATTACCGAAATTAAGAAAAAATAGTGTGATGTGCGACCAGTCACACCAGATTACCAAAAAAAAAGATATCAATTTTTAAAATTTTTTATATTATTTCTTAAATAATGTCTTTTAAGTGCCTATTTTTACAATAAATGCCTTTTTAAGTGCCTATTTTAATAATTTTTAGTGCTTAGTTGCCTGCCTATTTTAAAGATTTTTAGTGCCTATAATCCGAGCCCTAGTCATATTGTTCTTTACCACTACGAGAAAGGATGCAAGGCAGTACGGTCATTTCGCGGTCTCAACAAACATTTTTGACGAAGGTACAATATGCGAAAGACAATGTGTTTTCCCGCTTCAAGGTCTGCGACAACCTTTGGTCTGTCTGAGAAAAATAAATTAAAAATTTTTAAGAACTTTACACGCTGGCTTTAAATAAAACTCAAACATTGAAAAGAACCAAAGGATTGAAAGCGGGTACATTATAGTGAGGGGGTATGTGCCAAATTTATAAGCTTATAGGCCTATTCAGCTACTTTGTACGAAGATTATCCTACAAATCCAATCAAAATAGTTGACAATAAAAAGATTGTCATATTAGATCTAAATACCATTACTTTGTTAAATTTTGATACTTTAAATTGATTTATCAATTATTAAGGTTATTGCACTGCGTTTAGTCACGACATGACAAATGACGGGTTTAAGGGTAAGGGGGGGGGGGGAGGGGCGAGGTAATAAAATTATTCAATTTCATTTACAAATAAGTAAACAATAATAAAGAAAGAAGAAGAAACAGCACGAGAAAGATTAGTTGATTGGAGAGATCAGAAGGATTACTCGTAATTATTTGCAGATGGTAGTGCAGGAATAAAAAATTCGAAGAATTTTATCGAGGATATTTATTTGGCATGACGACTGACATTGCAATTATTCAGTTTCGGTCAAGGTTGACCATCTTCAGGCCTGTAAACATATACGTGAATGAGTGCAAGAGTCTTAAACAGTAACCATTGTCAATTAGTCAAAAAATTTTTTGAAAACCTTTACAAAGCTTATACAAAACAAAATTCTTTACAAAAATTTCCCTGATCATCTCTAATTTTAAGAATGAAAAATTAGGATTAGACATTTTTATCACAGTTGTAAATGATTGTAATGGAGAAATCTAAATTAAATTTATTTTTTATATATATTTGCAGTATATTATTGAATTGCATTTACCAATATCCTCATGTTTCTTATGTGAACACAGTGTATATATATACACATCCAAAAGCCAAATTTTATTTGCAGGCAACGTGGAAAACAATTTCAACAAAATTCGCAACTTCATTTGAATGCAGAACGCACACCTTACTCTTGGTAGCTTGAAGTTGCGAATTTTGTTGAAATTGTTTTCCACGTTGCCTGCAAATAAAATTTGGCTTTTGGATGTGTATATATATACACTGTGTTCACATAAGAAACATGAGGATATTGGTAAATGCAATTCAATAATATACTGCAAATATATATAAAAAATAAATTTAATTTAGATTTCTCCATTACAATCATTTACAACTGTGATAAAAATGTCTAATCCTAATTTTTCATTCTTAAAATTAGAGATGATCAGGGAAATTTTTGTAAAGAATTTTGTTTTGTATAAGCTTTGTAAAGGTTTTCAAAAAATTTTTTGACTAATTGACAATGGTTACTGTTTAAGACTCTTGCACTCATTCACGTATATGTTTACAGGCCTGAAGATGGTCAACCTTGACCGAAACTGAATAATTGCAATGTCAGTCGTCATGCCAAATAAATATCCTCGATAAAATTCTTCGAATTTTTTATTCCTGCACTACCATCTGCAAATAATTACGAGTAATCCTTCTGATCTCTCCAATCAAATAATAAAGAATCTATCGATATCCTACTACACCTGTCTATACGGGTAATAATAATTCGTTTTTACAAAAACAATCTATAGCTGAGATGTTATATTAATAAGAGGGTAGAAGAAATGAGAGATGCAGCTAAGGTTATTTCTTTATTTATTTAATTCACACAGCTGACGTTTCGGTTCCGTGTTTGAACCATCCTCAGAGCCGGCGAAAAGTCGCCAGCTTATTTAAATAAAGAAATAATATTAGCTCCATCTCTCATTTCTACCCTCTTATTAATAATTCGTTTTTAAGTTGCCGACAGTTGCAGGTGTTTGCGTAGTTTTTACAATAATTTAATGCAATTACTGTCGGAAATTTTTGTATGGTTGACTCAGTTCTCTGTGACCAAATTCTTACTTTGCAAACAATCGTCAACCAAATAAAAATTTCCGACAGTAACATAGGTCTACTCCAGTCGTTTCTAAAGAATAATTATTAAGTATTTCCAGGCTGTCCTTGTCACAATTACGACTCCTGTGGACCAATTCCCTACAAGTTTTAAAATCATCCGAGGTTGTTAGCTTTTATAAGTATTTTTTATTTGAAAGGTAAAATTATTTTAAGCAAAATCAGAAGCATATTTGAAAAAAATGTGATTTATGTGGTTTTTGACATGACCGATTCAATTATAAAAAATCTGGTGTGACTGTGCTTGTCACACCAGATTTTCTGTGTCGACATGTATTTAGTTTCCGCCGATTAATTAGGATTTAAGATGTAATATTTATATTTTGCTACAATGGCAACCAAATCTCCTATCTTTCCTATGAAGAACAAGAGTAAAGTGTGCTTTAAAAGATTTCAATGGCAAAATGAGAATATACATTTTAAAGAGCATCAAAAAAATAATTGATTTTTGAATTTTAATCAAAATCGTTGCGGAGCGAATTTAAGAAAATCGAAAAAACTGAAGAACATCAGTAAAGTACTAGTACTCTTTGGCCAATTTTGTTCAAAAGCTTCGTGTTAGGTCCCTTGGGGGGGGTACCTAACTTAAATATAAAATTTCAACTTCCTCGCTCTTTTTGTTCTTGAGATATTATGTTAACAGACAGACAGACCATGTAGCAAAAAGCACTTTTTAGATTCAGGGGACCCCAAAACGTGTATATCTATCAAAATCTTGACATCGAATTTTTGACATGAATCCAATACTTTCTCTCTCTATATTATTAACATATATAGAGGTAAGAGAAAGTAATTGTCTTCCCATAGATATAAGAATGTTTTCTCTGTTTCACAGGCCTGAAAATGGTCAGATAAATAACAGAAACTGTAAAATTTGTAATTCAGTCATCATTCCAATAACAAATTTCCGAGAATAATTTTCTACAAAATTGTTTTTCACTTACTCCAACAAAAACGTGAACAAACCTCCTGCTCTAGCTTTAATACTGTAAAATTATTTTTAAAGAGCCCTACTAGAAGATTGAATTTTTGATGATCAAAATATTTGCCTGTATTTTATTTATATTGAATGGATCTAACTATGCAAATAGCAGGGTTTTTTTTTTTTTCTATTTTTTAATTTGGTTGCTCTTTTATGCTTGGCTGATTGTTTCCTTCGTAGTTTATGTTTCAACGAACAAGAAAAAAGAAAAAGAGAGGAGAGGAATGAAATTAGATACAGTCCATTAAGATCAAACTCAGGTCGCCAACCTTTGCGAATGGGAGATAACCTTTCTTTTTTTATTTTTCATTTTTTTGAGGGGAGAAAAAATTCGAGATAAAAAATAAATTGAGTAGAACAGAAGTTCCCAAACTTTTTCGCTTCCCGACGCCCTTAATATAAATATCAGAATTTTTCCGCGGCGCCCCATGACAAATCTCAGTGCAAATGTTACTAATAGTTTTTCTTCATCGAATTCAAATACCCTTTGATATATCTTATGATTGCAACTTTATTTAATAAATAATTGAAACTCCTGACTTTAAACTTTCGACTAATAGCGAAAAATCTTTTTTTATAGGAACATTTTCTCGGCACCCCAAGAGAACAGCCGAGGCCCCCCGCGGCGAACAATTTAGTAAACACTGGAGTTATTTAATCGGTATTTATTGTTATGAAATTTCAAGAAATTAAATTATAGATCTTGAATTATTTCTTACACCAGCAATTATCAATCTCATTCAACAAGTAAACTTCCCTAATTGGACTATTCAACGTGTACTATAAATGAGACGAGAAGAAGTATTGAATATAATTTATTTGACTATATATCGAATGATTGGCCATCGAGAAAAGAAAAATGATAAGAAAAAAAACATTAATTTTAGCATATCCTTGGCATTATAAATAGAAATTAATACCTGTCCTTATCAAGAAATATTTCCAAAAAGAGAAAAAATCTGGTGTGACTGGCGCACAGCACACAACTTTCTCTTACCTTCGGTAATCGAAAGTTGTGTTCTGTGCTTGTCACACCAGATTTTTCGTGTCGACACGCATTTAGTTCCCGGCAGTAGGGAATATTTGAATTCAGATGTAAAATTTATAAGTATGGGAAAATATTTATATTTTGTAACCATGGCAACCATTTCTCCTCTCTCCTATCTTTCCTATGAAGCACAAGAGTAAAGTGTGCTTCAAACAATTTTGAGGGCAAAACGAGAATATACATTTGAAAGAGCATCTAAAAAATAATTGATTTTTGAATTTTAATCAAAATCGTTAGAGCGAATTTTGAGAAAATCGAAAAAAACTGAAAAAGTACATCAGTAAAGTACTAGTACTCTTTGGCCGATTTTGATTAAAAGCTTATTTTTCCGGTCCCGGGGGGTGTTTAACTTAAATATAAAATTTAAACCTCGTAGCTCAATTCCTTCATGCTTAAAATTGAACACACACAGACACACAGACACACAGACAGACAGACCATGTCGCGAAAACCACTCTTTTGGATTCAGAGGACCTCAAAACGTGAAGATCCATCAAAATCTCGACATCGAATTTTTGACATGAATCCAATACTTTCTCTCTATATATATATTACATATATACATAGGTAAGAGAAAGTAAAAAGAATAAAATTACCTGGATAAAATTTCAAAGGGAAGTTTTTCCGCCCCAACTATAGTATGCAAAATTAGCACCAAAGTAGCAGCTCTGATTGAGAGGAGTGGGAAAGTTTTCGAAAAAAAAAAAAAAGAAAATTCAAAGAGATTAGACAAATAAAATGTCAAAGATTTGCAGCTGCCAGCTAGCCGAAGCATCCCCACATCATATTATATTTTCTTGCCATCAGTTTAATAGACAGAACCTGCTGAACAAAATTCTGTCACATTTTAATGACCCGCCTAACCTCTCAAAATTGATCCAAAATCCTCAATCTGAAACCCTTTCGGCCTTGTTTGACTTTGTCAGAAGCAACCAAATTGTGTTCTGATTATATTATGTTATTTTATTAATGTTGTTCCTATATTGTTCTTGTTATATATATGTTTCTTATGATGTATTTTCTACTTTGGCTATTTTTATAATGTTTTTATTATTATGTTATTGCTATTATGTTTTGACTATATGTGAAGTGGCTGTTGTATACCAACAATAGAAGAGGAGCGAGCAGCCAGGAAGTAAGCCTCTACGAAATGAAACTCAAGAGTAGTGGAGACAGTTTCGGCTATAATTAAATATCGCCATCCTCTCGAAAATGGACTGAGGATGGCGATATTTAATTCTAGCCGAAACTGTCTCCACTACTCTTGAGTTTCATTTCGTAGAGGCTACTTCCTGGCTGCCCGCTCCCTCTTCTATTGTTGCTATTATGTTTTTGTATTCATATTTTTTGTTATAATGTTTTTGTACTTATATTGTTATGGCGGGAAAGCCAAAACAAAAATAATAAAAAAAAAAATATATCTCGACACAAAAAATCTGGTGTGACTGGTCGCACCAGATTTTAAAATTTATTTTATTTTCATGACACTGGGGTTGGTCCAGTGCGATGTTATAAAAATATCACTTACGTAGATTATCCCTTAGTAGTGAATCTGACTTGACGTCACAATTATATTAAAAGGGAAAAGAATCACATCCCTTATTCAATTTTCAATTAAATTTTCCTCTAAATATTTGAATTTTATCATTTCTAAATTAACGAATAGTAAGAGAGAAAGATAATTAAATAAATGAGGGCGGGGTCTTCACTTTGTAACTTGTAAATATTTTAGAATGACGATGATCCAATTTCTTTTTTTAGAAAATTATCTTTCCTTTTCTTGACCTATTTTATTATCCATTTTCCATTAAACTAATTCTGAATGGAATATTTAAAAAGCAAGAAAGAAAAAAAAGTTAATCTACTTTAGATGGAATAATTAATTATTAAAATGGGTGACGTTTTTTTTTTCGCTCTATTTATAAATGAGTTCATTTAATCTTTTTTTTATGATGATCAAATAGGATCGCTTTTGATCCTTCTCTCTGAGTCATTTTTATTGAGCAAGACTCGCTCTGTATCTTTGCTACAGCAGATAAATAAATGACTTCACTTCTTTATTTAATAGAGAGGAGATAGAATCTTTTTTAAAACGAGATTTGTATGTAGCACGGTTTGTTAATGAATCATCATCATCAGCAACAAGAACACGTCTTGAAACATATGTTTGTGTTTGTGAATTGGCATGTTCATATTTCATTTGCGAAATTGTCATATTTGGGATGTTATTAATAAATGAAATTTAACAGACAAACTCAGTGGTCCTTTTGGACACTTGTGAAATTATATTAATATGTAAAATAAACAAATAAAAACGGAGATGAACTCAGTCGCAGTCCTAGTAGTTTTGATTCCCTTAAAATTTTTTGTTGTAATTTGTTGGCCCCCCACTATTGTATAAATGTGATTCCAAATAGAGTATAAGGTAGTGACTTAACTCCAATTTATTACTAAATGTTGCTACTTAGTGATTTAATATATTTTTTTAATGTATAAGAAAGAATGTTGATAATAGAAGTGGCTGTTCTGCAATTAGAATGATGAAGGAAGAGAGGCTGTCAGCCAAAAAAGGAGCCTCTATCGAATAAAAATCTCCAATCAGAAAACGTTTCGGGTTTAATTAGATAAAACCATCATCAGTTCTTTAGAGATTATTGGCAATCTCAAGGTGCACACCATTGAGATGCAGATGGAGTTGTTATATATAAACATATACAAAATTATATAAAAAATACAAAATTTGCATATCAGTTGTCAGATGCTCATCAGTCAACACGGCCAAGTCTCAAATGTATATGGATATGGATATACATTTGAGACTTGGCCGTGTTGACTGATGAGCATCTGACAACTGATATGCAAATTTTGTATTTTTTTTATATAATTTTGTATATGTTTATATATAACAACTCTATCTGCATCTCAATGGTGTGCACCTTGAGATTGCCAATAATCTCTAAAGAACTGATGATGGTTTTATCTAATTAAACCTGAAACGTTTTCTGATTGGAGATTTTTATTCGATAGAGGCTCCTTTTTTTGGCTGACATCCTCTCTTCCTTCATCATTCTATAAGAAAGAACATCTATTTTTATTGTAACAAACAAAATACAAAAAATAAATACAAAAGTAAAGATTCTAAACTAGTGTTGAATACAAGAATAATGATTTTAAATGATTAAAGGTAACAAACAATAACATTTTGATTGAATTTCATTTTAATAGTTAACTTTCTTTAAAGTTTTGATTAGTCTTCATCATTAACAACCTTATTTTCTGTTCTTAAACTTTTGTAAAATTCTCCATGGAAAACAGGAATTGATCTATTATTAATTAAACTCATTAAGTCGTTTTTTTTTTTTTTTGAAATATGAATACGCTTTTTGAAACGAAGGCTTAAGAGTAATTTTATGGTTAAAAGGTTCGCATTGTTTTCTCGTTAATAATAGATCAATTCCTGTTTTCCATGGAGAATTTTACTTAAGTTTAAAAACAGAAAATAAAGTTGATAATGATGAAGAATAATCAAAACGTGAAAGAACGTAAATTCAATCAAAATGTTATTGTTTGTTGCCTTTAATCATTTAAAATCATTATTCTTGTAATCAACACTAATTTTGAATCATTACTTTGGTTTTGTATTTATTTTTTGTATTTTGTTTGTTACCATAAAAAAAGATGTCTTTTTTATACATTTAAAACAAGATTTTAGCAATAATCCCTACTTGATTCTCTATTTGGAATCACATTTATACAACAGTGGCGAAACTACAACAAAAAAAATTAAATTTTGAAGTTTTAATCCACGAGCACTTAGGCCTATTAAAGACACCCACAATAATTTTGAGAGCAAAATGAGAATATAAATTTTAAAGAGCATCTAAAAAATAATTGTGTTTTGAATTTTAATCAAAATCGTTAAATCGAATTTTGAGAAAACCGAAAAATACTGAAAAAGTACATCAATAAAGTATATATACTATAACTTTTTAGGAGGTTTTGTTTAAAAGCTTATTTTCACCTCTTGAGGGGGGGGGTACCTAACTTAAATATAAAATTTCTGCCTCGTAACTCTTTTCGTCGAGATATTTTGTTCATAGACACACAAACAGACCATCTCGCGAAAACCACTTTTTTGGATTCAGGGGACCTCAAAACGTGTATATCCATCAAAAACTAGACATCGAATTTTTGACATGAATCCAATACTTTTCCACTAGAGGCACTATATTTATTACATATATACAGGTAAGAGAAAGTAAAAATATCTTTAATAATAATTTCTGCCCAGTTAATTGAATGGATGTCTCTCTCTCTCTTCGAAGATAAATATTTGTTCCGAGGGCCAATTCAATAAAACTGATAAGAAACTAATTAAATTTTGTGAATGATTTTGTTTAATCTGATCTCACTTATCTAACTAAATGCAGCAAATAAAAAAAAGTCGCCAACAGAAAAAATTTTAATATTTGATTCGCTGGTTGTTTCCATAATCTTAAAAAATATTGCAAGCAGAACATTAAATTGAATTTAAAGTTGTTGAGAGGCATGGGCGTAACTAGAAAATTTGGCTGGGGGGAGGCATGGGACCAGCCATCCTCGCTGGGGGGCCTGGAAAGACCCATATTTTTTCAATTTTTTTTTGGGGTAGGGAGCTTTCTGGGGAGGGGGGCGGCCCCCCCGGCACCCCCCTAGTTACGCCCATGTTGATAGGGTCTCTCTCGTTTAAAGTCTTAAATGGCCTAAGTTGCCGAAAAGACTGTGTGAATGTGAGTGTGAATGAGAAAAAAGTGTGAATGTTTTATATAAAAAAAAAAAAAAAAAAAAATTAAGTTGAGCGATTTACAATTGTGTATGTCCAATACAACTTGGCGAGGATATACATTCATTTCAGACATTAACCTCCCCTGAATTTGGTCCCATATGCGACCGAAATGTCGGGCCTGGTTTTAATAATAAAATGAAATAAATCTAGCTGCTTTGCCCATTTTTTTTTTTATCAAATTTAAATTATTGTTTTATATTTCAAACATCTGAGAAGTCTGTGCAAATTGTTTCGGCATAATTAGCTGCCTTCTTCATAGCCAATCAAACTCAAAAGATATTATATAAATTAATGTCATATAAACTTACATATAGTTTTTTAAGTTATCACTAAAGCCCTATATTCTTATGCAATTGCATATTCTATTTGCTAACGTGTACAGTGAGAGACAATATTAAGTCCCACCCATGCGTTTTCTACTTGTGATTATTTCATTGTTTTTAAAAAAATATTATATATTTTTTAATGGAAACCTTCATGGTTCAAACCTAGAAGATTTCCAATAAATATTTTCATTTTCTATTATAAAAATAATAATGAAATAATCATAAGTTGAAAAGGCATGGGTGGGACGTAATATTGTCCCTCACTGTACATCCCGGAAAACAATTTTTCAACTGTATTTGAAGCATCAAAATGGCGTCTTTAACCAAAAAGCAAAGTTATGATTTTGACAGCTTTAAGATAAAAGCAACATGTTAACATCGCTGTTAAAACTTTATTTAGACGCTGGTTGAGAATAAAAAATCAAGTTAGTAATGCGCATGCGTGAGAGGTTATCGAGAGGTGTAAAAAGACGAACAATCACAAAACATATTCATATGGATCATTAACACCTGGTGCTAAAAAGTAAAATGTTAACACCGCTGTTAAAACCTGGTTTAGAGAAAAACATTTTCAACGCTGGTGTTATTACTTTTCTTTTTAACACCCAATTTATGATGTTAAATTTTAACGACTTTTTTTTTAAGAATAGACTTGAATGTGAGGATTATACAAATCAAAGCTTCCCCCTCTTCTTTTTTTTCTTTCATAGTATATGATGAATGGAAAGGAAAGGAATCAAAAGTCGATAAGGCTACTTCCTCTAAAACCTTAAAATCCAAATAATAGGTCAGTAGAATAATTTTATAACAAACAAATGTCTGATGATCATTCATTCTTTATTTGATGAATGATGAAAAAGAATGAATGAAAAGAAAGAGAGAGAGAGAGAGAAAGATTAATCACACACACACAGAGTGTGCCTTTATATTCACCTTGAAAGCGAAATTGACCTGGCTAAATAGAAAAGGTCAATGACATCACAAGAATGGCACTTTTGCAACAAAAAGATGATAAAGTCATTTCCTTTCAAGAGAACCCTATTTACACCTGGATGACTTTTTTTTTTTTTAATAATATAACGAATAATTTGCCACTTAAAAAAAGGCTATCAATTTAAAGAAAAAACTCAAGGCACTGTCAGAAACAGATGGTGTCTCTGGGAAATTTAATTCCAAACCAATCTAGGCCTAACTGTAATTTTCTCACTCATTTCATTAGGATTGTAACAATGAAAGAATCAGTCCGTCTACAAAAATAGTTACGTCTACAAATAGTTAACTTTCGATATTAAATAAAAATATCGAAAGGGTCATCCTCGTATTACGTACCGCGTTAGGAGGGGGGGGGGTCTGGACAAAACGTTACTAATTGTGACATGGGGGAGGGGAGGTTTTTCTAAGTGTGACATAACAATTCAAAGTTGAATTTATAAAATTTGTTGAAAAAAAAAAAATAAGATCGAATGATTTTCACACAACAGGGAAAAATAGATACAACTTGAATTCTTGGCTTAAATAAGAATGCCTGGAACCCCAATAGATATATTAATTGGACCCTGTTATGCAATAGCGTGTCAAGCGCAAAAAAAAATTAAAAATTGAGTTAAGCACGGAATATTGTTTCAAATGCTATAATTAATAGTATTTTTTATGAAATATGTCCTAAAAAAATTTATATTTAATGTTACTTGCACAATTGACAAAAATAAATTATATATAATCTAATTTTTTTTTTTTTTTTTTTTAAACATTCACACTTTTTCTCATTCACACTCACACTCACACACACATTCACACTGTCTTTTCGGCAACTTAGGCCATATAAGACTTTGACGATAACCGTTGTAATTAATAAATCAATTTGGTGTTCAGGCATTTCTATTTAAGCCATCTGGTATCCAAATGGCTTAAATAAAATCATCGGACTGCCTGGGTCCGAACCCGCGACGTTTGGTATAGGAGGTAGGCACGCTACCTACTACGCCAGACCCGGGGGCTATAATATATTATATTATTATTATATTATAATCTAATGAAAACAAAAAACTTTAATGCAGTGGCGTAGCGAGAGGGGGGGCAAGGGGGGTCATCATGCCCCGGGCGCTACTCACAAAGGGGCGCCAAACAAATTCGCAAAACAAAAAATAATTTTAATGTCCGGGAAAAAAATTAAAAAAATTTTCCGCAGGCAAGAAAATTTTTGAGTTCGGGTCCTCCCAAAAAAATTTCTATATACTCCCCTGTATAATGTTATGGTTTTCGAGTGCGGGCCCCCCCCCCGCCGATCGAATTGGGGGGGGGGCGCTAAAAAGATATTGTGCCCCGGGCGCGAGTTAAGCTCACTACGCCACTGCTTTAATGTTAATTTTCTCAAAACTCGGTAGCTGGCGCTTGACACACTAATGCGTAGCAGGGTCCAATTAATAACAGTTATCGTGTCTCATATGAGACTGCCTGAGTTGCCGAAAAGACTGTGTGAATGTGTGTGTGAGTGTGAATGGGAAAAAAGTAATGATTTTATTTAAGCCATTTGGATGCCAAATCGCTTAAATAAGAATGCCTGCACCCCAATATATATATATTGCCGAAAGACTGTGTGTATGTGTGTGTGAATGTGAATGTGAATGTGTGAAGGGAAAAAAGTGTGAGTGTTTTTTCTTTAAAAAAAAAAAAAAAAAAACGAATTCTAATATATTGGCGGAAACTAAATATATGTCGACACAAAAAATCTGTGATAAGCACCGAACAGAACTTTCAATTACCGAAGGTAAGAGAAAGTTGTGGGCTATTTGGCTGAACCTGCCCCTAATTTAAATCAAACATATTCACAGTCACCAAATTCCATTTAAATGTGAGTAGGTTTATTTGTGGGCACTGGTAATTGAACCATGGACCCAGAATTTCCCGTTTTTTCAGGAGTTCGATGTGCTGAAAAGGATGGAGATCCTGGGTTCGATACCAGGAAGTTTGGCCCACCAGTAAATAAACATATATACAAATTTGTTAATTATATCTTTGAATTGTCAAGTCCGAATCAGATTTTCGTTGAATGTTATCTTTAATAAGAAGGTAGAAATAAGAGAAGCAGCTAAGGTTATTTCTTTATTCATTTAATTCACATACCTTCAAACACGGAACCGAAACGTCAGCTATGTGAATTAAATGAATAAAGAAATAACCTTAGCTGCATCTCTTATTTCTACCTTCTTATTAATATAACATCCCTCCTATACCAAACGTCGCGGGTTCGGACCCAGGCAGTCCGATGATTTTATTTAAGCCATTTGGATACCAAATGGCTTAAATAAGAATGCCTGGACCCACAATAGATATTAATTTACTTACAACGGTTATCGTCTAAAGTCTTAAATGGCCTGAGTTGCCGAAAAGACTGTGTGAATGTGTGTGTGAGTTGAGTGTGAATGAGAAAAAAGTGTGAATGTTTAAAAAAAAAAAAAAAAAAAAAAAATATAACATCTCAGCTATAAATTGTTTTTGTGACAAATATTATTCTTGTTTACATCGAGATACCGAGAGGCTAAGATAGTGATGACTATGCGATATTATATATTTAAATCGAGGGGATTCAACATTTCATCGGCTACCAATTAAAATAGAAAAGATCTGGTGTAATGGCACACAACTTTCTCTTACCTTTGGTAAAAGAAGTTTTTTAAAAAGAGAGGCAAGAGAATCAAGGATTTTTTTTTAATTTCAATTTAATTTTAATTAAACTTCCTTATCGGAGATTAAATGCAATCATGGGGCCCACTGTCTTTAATGATCCTTGAATAGCCAGAGTCAAATAATTTCTGAATAATGAAAAAATTATTATATATATATATATATATATATAAACTAGTCGCAAAGCCCTCCTTCGGGTTTGGTTCAGTCGTTTAGGAGGAGTTCAGTCACATACACAAGTACAGAAAAATTATATATATAAAGAAAAAGAAGATTGGCCTATAAAGAGATTCGTGTAGCAAGAGACAAAATTAAAGGCTGCTACATGTGATAATTTCTTTGTTTTATTTTATTAATCAAAGAAGATAAATATTTTTTATTAGAATTTTAAAGCCTAGAATCATAAAAGTTTAATTTTTTTTTAAACAGTGAAATAATCACATGTAAAAAAGCAGCAAAGTTAGTTGATGTGTTTATGAAAAACACTTGATAATAACAGTAGATAGATAGGTGGTTAAATACTTGAATAAATGAAAGAAAAATAATAAAATAAACTAGTTTTCATTCAATAAATGGAATGAACAAGTGATTGCAAGTTCTTATTTATTTGATGACTCCAGGAATATTAATAGAATAGATTGACAAACTAAATTTGACAAGTATATCTATAAAATCCAATCATAAAGAGATTATAATAGCAGGCCATGTGTACCAAGCAAAATGGGAATAAAACAATTTCCTAAGAGATTTTATCTTAATTATTTACTAACTAGAATAGAAACCTAATCGACAATTAACAGAAAAACCCTCAATTTTATGCTCAATCAAATACACTTAGATTTTAGCAGATGAAAAAATGACACACAAAACACTTATTTGCAAATCTGTTTAATTAAACCGAGTTGGAGCTCTTAAGCATTATTATTTAATTGATAATATGTAAAAGATTATTAATGTTTGATAATCGAATCATTTTTAGAATAAATATTATAAAAATAATAATTTTTTTAAATAAGGTTACTAACCTCACATGTCATTTTTTCATCACATTTAATATTAAAAGTTGATTATTATATTTATTATAAACGTAAAAACAAGTGAAAATAATTAAATATTTTTCAAGGAATTAAATAAATTCTACCTTTAAAAGTCGAAATTGCAGCCAGAGATGCCCAGGTGGTCAAATGCAGGAAAATCACTTTGAATTCACAACACACACATAAAAATAAAACTATAACGAATTATTATATGACTAAATGAATAACACAAATAAATAAATACTATTCAAACAATAACGAAAAGTCAAAAAGAATACAGAACCGAGTGACAAAGAGTATAGAAGCGTGATCAGACCGGCGCGAGTAGCTCGCTGGCTGGCTACAGCAGCGCACACACACACGCACACACACACACATAGATAGGCCTATGCACCTATGTGCATTCAGCAAAAGTAATTCAACTTGCTAATCAAAAGTGTATTTCAGGGGGAAAATTTTTAATAAAAATAATTAAATTTAATTTATAGTAAGAAGAAAACTCAAAAAATTCCTTAGTCCATATGAGGGAAAACATTTCATTTTTTGAATATTTTATACACAATTCTAAATAAATACAAAATTTCATAATTGGAAAAAAAAATTTTTAAATGTGTAAAAAGTTCCAAAGGCGACCCCCTTTTGAATCGAAATTAACATGCAAATCCCCATATGGGGATTTAACATTGGCTCTATGGAAGGAAGAGCCGGAAAGTGAATTTGAAAAAAACTGAATTACATCAACAAAGTGTGCTTCAAACAATTTTCACAAAATATTACTGATACACCTTTTTCTCATTCACTTTGGACTCAGGGGACCTCAAAACATGTATATCCATCAAAATCTCGACTTTTGACATGATCGCAATACTTTCTCTCTATATAGGTATATTTCATATATAGAGTAAGAGAAAGTAAAATAGACACGAGATCTAAAATTTAATAGATGGCAAATGTAATTTTATTATTCCATAGAACGAGAAGAGAATTTCTAACCCTTTGGGAAAAAAAAACCGAGACTTGAATCTCAGTGTTAATGCCCACCTTACATCTTGATTTTTTCCAACATCCATTCATGTTGCATTAATTATGAGTTTAAAAAAATATAGAATACGTAGAACCTGTTAGAATTGGAAATTTGACCAAATTCAAAAGCTCCTCGCAAAGAGATGGACGAAATGGTGATTTGAAAAATGGCAAAAACAAAAAAAATATTTATTTTTGTTCTAACCAAATATTGAAACTCTTCTATATTTTTATTCTTTTCTATCCAATGAGAATATTTTAATTTTAACAAAAAAAAAAAAAAAATTATTCAGCAATGGAATATTTATTCCCTTTGATCAGACTTTTTCTCTACGAAACAAGTTTGAATAATGTAAATATTATTATTATTATTTTTTTTTTTTTTGAATGAATACTTGGCAAAGTTATCTCCATTCAATTATTAGAAGGGCACGCGTTTTTAACGCATTTTCATTAAAAAAAAAAAAAAATCTGGTGTCAGACTAGATTTTTTTGTGTCGAGATATATTAGCACCTAAGTTCCAAATTTGACGACGCGATTCTTAGATGGCGCTGAGCTACGTCAGTACATACACACATGCCATTTTCACGAAAAATTTCACTGATATAATTTTTAAAGAGGATCAAAAATGAATTATGAATTTTAATTAACAAAAATTGAAGCGAATGAATAAGGTCATCAGTAAGTTTTTGGCCAATTTTGTTCAAAAGTTCCCGATAATTCGTATGGCCACAGGACCGACTGTTTGGTATGAATTAACGGGGGTACAAAATAAAAAAATCTGGTGTTACTGGCGCACAGCACACAACTTTCTCTTACCTTCGGTAATCGAAAGTTGTGTACTGTGCTTGTCACACCAGATTTTTTGTGTCGACATGTATTTAGTTTCCGACAGTAGGGTACAATTGAATTCAAGATGTAAAATTTATAAGTATGGGAAAATATTTATATTTTGATACCATGGCAACCATTTCTCCTATCTTTTCTATGGTGTACAAGAGTAAAGTGGTCTTCAGAAGATTTCAATCACAAAATGAGAATATACATTTTATAGAGAATCTAAAAAATAATTGATTTTTGAATTTTAAAAAAAATCGTTGGAGCAAATTTTGAGAAAATCGAAAAAAACTGAAAAAGTGAATCAGTAAAGTGCTAGTACTTTTTGGTCGATTTTGTTCAAAAGCTTCGTGTCACGTCCCATGGGGGTGCCTAACTTAAATATAAAATTTCAACTACCTAGCTCTTTTCGTTCTTGAGATATTTTGTTCACAGACACACAGACAGACAGACAGACAGACAGACAGACACACAGACAGACCATGTCGCGAAAACCACTTTTTTGGATTCAGGGGACCTCAAAACGTGAAGATCCATCAAAATCTCGACATCGAATTTTTGACATGAATCCAATACTTTCTCTCTATATATATATTACATATATACATAGGTAAGAGAAAGTAAAAAAAACAACATATTAATGCGAAGACTGAATTGTAGAAAGGAAAGAAAAAATGTAAGAGAAGCTCTCAATTTCTCTCTCCTCTCTCCTCATTTCTTTTCAGTGAAATTATTACGAATGAACGAGAAGAACTTGTCTCCCCCTTCTTAAAAACAGTATGAATTAACGAATTCTTTAAGCTGCAAATACGAATTTTAAGTGATATCTAGCATAAAAATAATACGAACTACCGAGGGGCTTATTCATTTTTATACCAGTTTTCGGGATTTTCTCTGAGGATCGGCAAGTTTGTACGAATTAGCGAAATATCGGGATCGCACTGTATTCTAAGTTATCTAAAAATAAAAGAATTATATTATTATACTAAAGAATATATAATGTTATTTTTAGTATTTATAATTTATATACTAAAGTCACGTGATGGTGGCCAGAACACTTTCATATTCATTCATTTTGAATTTGCATCTAATTGATATTAAATTTAAATTTAATGTGAACGAAATAAAATTTACCGTCTAAATCACTTGCAAATGGAAGAAGAATTGAGGTGGGGGGGGGGGGAGAAATTATTCAGTTAATTTTAAGAACTCTAATATTAATTAATATTTAACGAAGAGACAGACAAAAGGAAGAGCCCGAAAAGGAAATAAAATCTACTTAAATGGTGACGTCACCCACCCAGGAGAAATTGTTAATGAAATGACCTCATTCATTTATTTCATTGGTGACAATTTCTTATATCTACATATTTAAAGTAGGCCTAATCAAATAACTAAACTCAATATTAAGCTGATAGTGAGTTTAAAGTTCATTGAGAAAATTGTAATTTTGCAATGGATGAATTTAAGTGGAAATTTGATATATAGAGATATATAGAGGTAAGAGAAAGTAAAAGAAAAAAAATATTCTGTTACCATGGCAACCATCTTTTCTATGAACTACAAGAGTAAAGTATACTTCAAAACACTTTAAGGGGAAAATGCGAATATACATTTTAAAGAGCATATAAAAAATAAATGATTTTTGAATTTTAAACAATTTTGGTGGAGTGAATTTTGAGAAAATAGAAAAAAAAAAACTAAAAAAGTTCATCAGTAAAGTACAAGTACTTTTGGACCGATTTTGTTCAAAAGCTTATTTTGAGTGTCCGGGAGGGTACGTAACTTAAATACAAAATTTCGATCCGGTAGCTCAATTCCCCCACTTTTTTGGACTCAGGGGACCTCAAAAAGTGTATATATTTCATATATAGGCTAAGAGAAAGTAAAAATTGCTTTATTAAGAAAATTTTAGTCAAATATAATATAAAATAATAATAATAAAATTGATTTTTTTTTTTATAGGGCTTAGATTGAAAAAAATGAGGCTCAAAAAATGAGTGATTTTCTCAAAAACTATTGAGTTTTCGAAAAAAAAAAAAAAACTGTAATAATATCGGAATTGGTGATTCCGAGCAATCAGCATGTGGAACGTCCCCCGGTAGCCATCGGTATAAGCTTAATGTAATTTAAAAATGTATAAACAGATCACGGTAATCCAAAAATGGATTCATGGCGGTCTCAGTTCATCGAAAATCATTAAAATTTCTTGAAGATTGCAATAATTTCTCTATAAATAAATATCGTATACGAGAAAGTAAAAAATCTGGTGTGACTCATCTCACCATATTACCGAAGGTAAGAGCAAGTTGTGTGCTGAGCGACAGTCACACCAGATTTTTAATTTATCAGAGCTTTCAAAAAAAAATATTTTTTTTTTAAATAGAAATTTTTGAAATAAAAACCCCCCCGAAATTCAATCCCAATAGGATACGTATGATGTTGAATAAACATACAAACTGGCCTCATACTTGATAATTTAATTGGAATATGCTATAATATTTTATTTTGTTTGGGGGTATGTATTCCCAGTAACATTTTTTTTATGTCCATTCTTTTGATGGAATATTTGAATAATTCAATTTGTTATTAAATATTGATATAGAGGGAAAAATATCGATCGACCATCCCCTAAAGAAGAACATAAAAAAATAAATAAAAGAAATGACCATGGCAATAAAAAAAAAAGGTAAAATGTACGTAAGGTCGGAACGTAGTTAGTATAATAAATAAATAGGCAGCACTAAAGACAGCCACCACCAAAGTTGGACGAGGGAACGAGTAAAGTTTTAAAGTACCATGGAAGAGAATGCTTTAAAAACATTTCCTCTCTCTCGGAAGACAGTAGAAGAACTTTGCTTCTAAAATCACCTATCTAATTAACAAGTAAGCTGTCTGTGCATGTGCAGCAACGAAAGTTGGTCAAATTATTTTAATGCCACATGTGATCGCGAGTGGCGCCTTGAGCTTAGGCAGCCAAAATGCTGAGCCGTCGGAAGTGTTGTCTTAAGGGGCTTCAGGAAGGCACATAGAAACTTTAGTCCGAAAATAATGAGTAAAGTATTTTTTTATATGAGGGTTTTTTTTTTTATTGATTCAAACTCGTAAGTATTTTACATAAAATGTTTTTTTTTTTTTTTTAATTACAATTTTTTTTTTTTTTTTTTTAAGACTTTATACGATAACCGTTATTATAAAAATATATATTTTGGGGTCCAGGCATTCTTATTTAAGTCATTTGGTATCCAAATGGCTTAAATAAAATTATCGGACTGACGGATCCGAACCCTCGACCCTTGATGTTGCGCTACTAACTACGCCAAGCCCGATGGCCCCCTACGATTAATTAAAAAATATTTTTTTATATATTTATAGAAAATACAAAAACGTTCTATTATGAGAATTGTATATTTTTTTTTTACATGTAAAAATGTAAAAATCATTGATATCCAACCTATAATAATTATATCGAATGGTGACAAAGTAAAAAATAAATTTTGTATTTATTTAAAAATTAACGGCCATATAGTTCAGCACTGTTGCAAAAGATGGCAGGCTAGTCTAACAGCCGGCATTATCAGATCACTTATAAGCAAATATTTATATATTTTTATTTAAAAAAGTGTAAAATGGCTGTTATTTATTTATCTTAAGGAAGCCAGGAGAATAAAAAACTATTTTTAATTTCTTTTGGTCGACGTTTCGGACGCCAATCGCGTCCTTCTTCGGGATCAAAGATTGTTAAAAAGCACACATGGATTTTGTTGTGGCATGTATAAAATATTTGAACAATATTGACAAAGGCATCTTCTCGAACACAAAAAGATTCAAATATTTTATACATGCAACAACAAAATTCATATGTGCTTTTTAACAATCTTAGGTCCCGAAGAAGGAAGCGATTGGCGTCCGAAACGTCGACCAAAAGAAATTAAAAATAGTTTTTTATTCTCCTGGCTGCTAATCTATCTTCCTTAAGATTATATTTTAATGCTGTTATAAATGATATATAAATATATAATAATATTTATAAACTCTTCATTATTAAAAGATCAACGAAAATCAAAGCAAATTTTCGTAATAATTGAGCTTTTTGGCTAACTTTTAAGACCCCTAACTCAAAAACATGCGAACAGCTTGCCTCCTGAAACGCCTTAAAAGTAGCTTTTCCCCTTCAGTTGCATTAAAAAAAAGATTTATTTCTTTTAAAAATATTGCTTTGGTTGACTAAGCCCTCGAGCACATCAGGCACTTGTAACGCCGACTGTACATCCTTTAATTCGTATTTGCAAACTTGCAGAGTCAAAATGCCTGTCTCAGATGCATTTCAATTGATTTAAATAAATTTTAATCTAACTGGAAGAATTTACTGATTTAAATATGTGAATAGTTTCCTATGCAAATATCAGGAAAGGTTTGCTCGGACAGTGCGCCAACTAGAATGACTAATGACAATTATCTCTGACATCATTCAGGTGTTACATGATATTTTAGGAGCCAAAGAGGTGCGCATGTTTTTGATAAGAGATTTTAGACGGTCATCATAATAATTTATTTATTAAAAGAAACGCCTAATTTTCAGCAGAGTTTGTATTGTATTAATTATTAGGAGATAATTTCCAAATATTTTGCGCTTCTTCTTCAGTGGATTTCACCCCTCTCAGCACGAATGCCCCATACAATTAGAACGCTTGCTTGCTCGCTCGCCAATTATCAAATTACACCAATATTTAATAAAAATCTGTTGGAAATTTAGTCTTCTTTTTTCTGAAGTTGCTAACTTCTGCAACACTACTAATAATAATTTTTTTTTTATTTTATACATTATCTACATTATAAACGTAATCATTTTCATAATTTTTAACAAGTCAAAAAAAAAATATAAAATTTCGAATGAATTTCTTTAAGGTTGTTCGGACATTAAAGCACTTTGGTAGATTAAAAGCTAATTTTTTATATGTTATTAATCACTATCAAATACGTATAAAATAAAATTTTGAAGCAGATCTGACACAGGGTTATCGTGTAATTAATTTTTAAAAAATTGAAATTTAACATGTAGCCTATGGGGAATAACGACGAAACGCACACATATCGAATTATATAGGCATCTGTGCAAATGATACAAAAACAAAAAAACTTACATTTTATTAATTCACTTCCGAGGAATAAGTTAAAAATAAAATCAAGTTTCTGCCGACCGCTTTTAAAGATATTTTAACAAGAAAGTCAAAAAAATTCTCCAAAATGACAGTCGCTAATATTTAAAAATAATGAATTCTCGAGAGTCAGACCAGCCTGGCAACGTCGCATAGCATAAGTGTCTTATCTCTATGTCAGATACATTTTTTTTTTCAATTTTACAATATTTTTTCTCGCAAATCGTCCATTGTGTTTAAACTGATTTGCATTAAACATTGTAATATATTAAATAAAATAAAATTTAAGGCGTTTAAGATTTAAAATAGATAGTTGATGAATGCAATGTTGCCAGTTCTATATTACGTGAAAAACTGCTCAAGTCAAAAGTCATTCATTTATTATTTTTGGTAATTAAATTATTAACTTAATACACTTATAAACTATGATAGGTCACGACTAAATTATAATAAGGAATTTTGGCATTCAAATTTTTAATTTTATTTTTAAAAAAATTTAGATTCTATTATGACTTACGATGTACTATCCGAACAACCTTAAATGCCTATTTGGGATACGAAGCCAAGAGATTAAATAAAAGTTTTATTTAATTTTTTATTCGCTGACGTTTCGGTTGCCAATTACGACCCATCAGGACAAAAATTGTTAAATATACACGATCTTTGCTATTTTTATAACTAATGGGGATAACGAATTTGGTTTTCAGTTTAACTGTGGTTTATTTGTAAAAGTTTATGTGGCCTTCTTCAGGTACAATTCAGCTAAGATTACAAAGGTTGCCACAGATCTACCTTTGTAATCTTGTCACAGATGTAACTACCTTTGTAATCTTAGCTGAATTGTACCTGAAGAAGGCCACAAAATGAGAGGCCGAAACGTTGTATTTTTTACAAACAGTTAAACCGAAAACCAAATTTTTTTATTAATAATGTTTGGGGGTCCAGGCACCTTTATCGAATGATTTAAATAAATCTCATATAACTCCAAGAATAATAAATAAATATTATTCGGATTGCCTGGGATCCGAACCCAGGCCCTTTGGCTTTAAGACTATCAAAACCTCTAGCCTCCACGGAGGAGGGGAGAATAAAAAATAACATAGTCAGAAAAATTAACAATAACCAACACCGAAAAATCTGGTGAAATTTCTTTTGTATTTTGGAATCTAGGTCAGAAGAAAATTAAAGATTCAAATATATTGCGAATGGGTTTCTGTTTGATTATGCATTTTGCCCCTCCTGGTTCGAATTCAAGCCCTCCCCCCTGCATCTGCCCAATCAAATACAAGCCCATTCACAATATATTTGAATCTTAAACAATTAAAGAACTGTGGCTGTAGACTTAATGGTGATGGAGTAAGCCAAATACAAGTCGAAATTGTCTTTTATTTAAATTCCCGCCATCACGACTGAAGTTTCGGCCTGAGGTCTAGGCCATCTTCAGAGCCGGCTGTCAATAATCAAATGTGTGGATATTTAATTAAAAATATTCAGCATGTGGTCTGCTCACAGCGAAACGTAAATTATTGCCTGAAGATGTCCTAGATCTCAGGGCGAAACGTCAGCCGTGAGGGCGAGAATCTAAATAAAAGGAAATTTGGCTGCAAACGTCTTGTTATTTCTCTGACCCCATCATAATTTATCGTATTGACTCTGCAGTCTGTACTGCACAAAAGGAGTAGAGTTTCAGCATAAGCTACAAGTTCTCATTTTGAGGTTAGTACCACATTCATTCCATTTCTAATTTTTATTTTAAACTAGTCGCAAGCCCGCCTTCGGCGGGCTTTCCGCCTAGCCAGGGGGCTGCGCCCCTGGACCCCTTGCTCGCCTTCGGCGAGCAAGTTTATTCCCAATTCGGGATATTTCTTGTTGCAATGCCAGTGTTAAGATGTTAAGGAAGGATCTTATATTCAAGCGAGGCGAGGGTACCGATTGGGCACAGCACAAAAGGGTCTGTTTATGACTGTTTAAAGGGTCAGTCACCTGAGTCCTCTCTTCGCTTTTCAACTGCTGCGTAGCCCCCACCCCCAGCCCATAGTCAGGTAGGAAGCTGGTTCACACAGCACAAAGGACGCTCTCTAATTGCTAGCCAACTTGTTGATTTTGTGTTCCCATATTGAAGAAATTTGATTATAATTAATTTTCCAAAACATTTAAGAGATTCAAATTATTACTACGTTACTCCCAGAGCCATGTATTATAGGTGTACTTAATTTCAAATGGATTCATTGAAAATTGTGGATTTCTATAGAACATATACATACATATTTACATACATACATTTTTCCCATTTCATTTTTATATATATAGATACATTTATACTAACACAAAAAGCAGAGAGTGCAACCCAGCAATTACCTCAAACAATCATTAGAAATTGTCCTTAGCATACCCTACTTTTGTTTAATTAATAAATATATTTGGCTACTGAATTTCCCTTACAATTTCCTTTTAAAAATACTTTTTTTTTCTTATCATATATCAGGGAGCAAATTGAGAGTGTAAACGAAATGGAAAATGATCTTTACATCTGACAAAATAAATGACTTTCCTATCTCTCTCTTCATTCATTCAAAAAGAAGAGAGAAATACGCGGAATATTCCTGCGCCCTTAACGCCCAATCATTTAATAAAGATTATTCTGCGAAATGAGAATAGAACAAGCACATAACAGATATTTATAACAAAATCTTAATTAAAATCTTAATCTGATTAAACAAACCACAACCAGAAAATAACACTGCTCACAGTGAATTTTTTTAGGGGCTATTATGGGCTATTCTTGATTCAAAAATGCCATCAGTTTTGCCCCATCAGGCATTGTTTTAGTATAGAGATATAAAGAAAAATAAATTTTAATGGATAATTTGCTCTAAATTGGCTCTAATTTTGAATTTTCAAGATTTTTTTATATCGTCACCCCTTAAAAATATGCAGAGAAATAAAATACATAGAAATATTAAAGTTTCAGATTAATCGAAGGTGATTTAATGGTGACTCAAAAGGCTTTAAGAAAAATCGAGTTTTTAGAGTTTTTTTTAAACTTTGGACACCCCTATTACAATTTTTCTGATCCCTGAATGAAAAAATATATTTACCAAATCTATACTTTTTGACCTTCCCAAAAATCGTTAATTGGTAAATAAAAGAATAGCAGCTAAAATTATTTCATTTATTGGCCCGCTAGGCTGACGTTTCGGTCTTGGTCAAGACCCGCAAGCTCTGAGAATGGTCTTGACCAAGACCGAAACGTCAGCCTAGCGGGCCAATAAATGAAATAATTTTAGCTGCTATTCTTTTATTTACCAATTAACGATTTTTGGGAAGTTCAAAAAGTATAGATTTCGTAAATAGGTTTTTTCATTCAGGGATCAGAAAAATTGTAATAGGGGTGTCCAAAGTTTAAAAAAACTTAAGGAGTCAAAAAAAAATCCAAGACATAGGCAGCCAAAATTATTTCTTTTATTATTGCCGTTCCAGACTGACGTTTGGGCCGCTGGTCTAGGCCATCTTCAGAGCTAAAAATATTTTCGTACGAAATTTAAAAAAAAAACTCTAAAAGCTCGATTTTTCTAAAATTTGAACCTTTTGAGTCATCATTAAATTACCTGCGATTAATCTGAAACTTTAATATTTCTATGTATTTTAACTATCTGCATATTTTGAAGGGGTGAAAACTTAAAAAAATTTTGAAAATTCAAAATTAGAGCCACTATAGAGCTTGAATTCAGGAGGTACGTTTCCATAAGAAATGCAAATCTTTTTTTTTTTTGTAGAAGAGTGTAATCTAAATAAAATCTGGTGTGACCGGTCGCACAGGGCACAATTTTCTCTTATGTAAGGGTCTGAAGAAGGTATAAAAGAAAAAATAGAGAGCCAAATGATCTTCTAAGATATACCATAAGTAAGGTAGTGAGTCGGCTGAATGTGACAGAGAGAGTGATTAATTAATACCTCATGTAAGGATTGGGCATGAGGCCAACAGAGAAGAAGAGGACGAACACCCAGCAGGGATAGATTGCTCATTAACCATTGCCAGCCATTCAGAGAAAGATATCACGATTTGATAGCTGAATTAGAAAAGCATTAAGCATTCCTCTCTTGTCTTTCCTTTTCTTTTTGCTTTCTGACTTGACTTGAATAACGAAAGAGAGGAAAAAAAAAGGAAATCAAATCCTAAATTGTTTCATCTTTCGCTAAAAATTATCAACTTTAAAATACAAAGTCAAATCATTTTTAGGATTTTTTTAATGAATATTTATTTGCTCAGGGGCCCACATCTTGTGGGTACGTGAATGGCGACCATGACATATCCGACCGCGCAACGCGGGAATAAGGCGAGGACAGAAGAAGATATATTGAATATTTATAAATCTGGTGTGACTGGTCGCACAACACACAACTTTCTCTTGTTGTGCTGTGCTTGTTACACCAGATTTTGTTACCACTTTTCCATGAAGTACTAGAGTAAAGAGGTCTTAAAACAATTTTGAGAGCAAAATGAGAATATACATTTTAAAGAGCATCTAAAAAAATAATGTGTATACCAAAGATTTTGATAATAATAATAATATATAGAGGTAAGAGAAAGTAAAAATATATATGTACACCAAAACAAATGGATGTAAGAGGTATGTACATAATTTATATATAAAAAATGAGTAAGCATCTTATGATTGTAATGCATTGTAATATAATACTTTTTATTCTAATAAATCTAGGCAAAAAAGGTTCTGATGAAGGCTACCGAAATGGCCGAAACGAAAAGGGATGCATCCTGTTGTTAACCAAAAAAGTCTCTGAAAAAAGAATTGCTTTTTAATCAAACAATTCTCCTCTCCAGCGGCCTATCCTGCTAGAAAACACTTGAAGGAAACTACATATTAACCGACAGATAATAAAAAATAATGAACTTTAATCAAAATCGTTAGAGCGAATTTCAAGAAAATTGAAAATAACTGAAAAAGTACATCAGTAAAGTACTAGTACTCTTTGACCAATTTTATTCAAAAGTTTCTTATTAAGTCCTACCCAAGTAAAAATGATTAAAAATGATCGAGGGATCCACACGCCCGCAGCAGGTCTACAAGGTGAACCATTAGGGACACACGCCCGCATCAGGGACACACACAATATATCGAAAGTGGTCAGAAGAAGAATGTGTCCCTGGTGTGGGCGTGTGTATCCCTGTGTGTCCCTCAAGGTTTACTATGCAGACATGATGTGGGCGTGTGGAACCCTCGATCATTTTTAATCATTTTTACTCGGATAGGGAGGTGCCTAATTTAAATATCGATCCTCCTTTTCGTTTCTGAGATATTTTGTTCACAATCATACAGAGACCATTAGGCTGAACATTATTTTATGGATTCAGAAAGGGTATTCTTATCAAAATCTCGACATCGAACTATTGACATGAATGCTCTACTTTATATATCAATATATAATGAATATATAGGTAAGAGAAAGTAAAAAATAAATGAACAAAAAGACCAGCAACAAAACTATCTTATGATTGATATTAAAGCAAAATACATTACAGTACAGACATTTCGTAAGACGAATGACAATCTGATTGTCAAGTTGAGATAATGCAGTCACTCAAAACGACGAATTTTCAATGGCCATTTTCAGTTAATAACATGTTAGTTAAAAAAACAGCTAACGAAATAGGTAAATCTCAAAGAGTATATTGATAAAAAAAAAAAAAGTAAAAACACTAGATTATAAGTTTCGCATTTTTTATTATCAGATGATGTCACGATTGTTGGTGTCAAGAAACTATTTTTCCTGATGCCTTTGAAATATCAATTATTTATTTAAGTATTAAAAATATTTTCTTTTTTTCTATTTTATCGTTTGTGGGAATGATAACGACTATAAGTGTCGCAACTAGTAAGTCGCGAGATAACTTTTAATTAAAAAAAAAAAAATATATTCGCGTTATCAACAAGTAACGAACTTAAATTTATTTTTCATATTAATTCAATTTATATATGTTACAGGCCAAACTGTTTTTTAGTTTATTCGAAAGCACTCAGGACGAACTAGTTTGTCCTAAAAAAAACAGTTTGGCCTGGCCTACCCTTTTTTTTTAAGAAGAATCTTACAAAAAGAAGAAGAAACAGCACGAGAGAATTAGTTGAATGGAGAATCTAGAAGGATTATTCGCTTAATTTGCAGATGGAAGAGCAAGAAAATAATAATTCGAAGAATTATATCGAGGATATATATTTGTGCTAGACGACTGACATTGCAAATGCTCAGTTTCGGTCAAGGTTGACCATCATCAGGCCTGTGAACGGGCCTTCGAAGAATCTTACTGCAATGGATCGAAACAGACTAGGTCGGAACTCCTGCAAGTTCATCCTTGGACAAACTAGTTTGTTCTAAAAAACAGTTTGTTCTGTTGCATATACAATACAATACAAACGCGTCATGGATATTGATACTGCACTGAATATAGTCTCTGCCCAATTTAACATAAACTTATCACTTGTAAAGTATTTTTATCTTAAACGACGATAATTATTGAAAATTAATTCCCTATCTACTCTTTAAACGGAATTTTATTTTTGAATAAAAATTTATTAACCCTTAAATAGGTATACAAACAGAAGTCAGTAGTTTTTAAAAATTTATTACTGAAAATGATTCGTAATTACATGACATGATTTTTATAGCAAGAAAGTGAGTGTTTTTTATTGGCGAGGCCAAACGCCCCATGGCCCCCTGTAATCGAACCCAGGATCTCCAGCCTTTTCAGTATGCTGTCCATTGCACCTCAATATACACCAACAAAACTCACTTCCCCTTGTATGCGAGTTAACCGTGCAAGTTACTGACAAAGAGTGAGGAACATTAAAGGAAAATTTCTCACTGACAAGTGGCATGGTGCAATGAACATCACACAGATGCCCTGGAAAAACTGGAGACCCTGGGTTCGATTCCAGGGGGCCATGTGGCGTTTGGCCTAACCAACAAAAAACATACTCAGTCTTGTTAAATATATCTATGATTCAGTTAAAGTCCGAATCGAGGTATTTTGAATACTAATATCTATAGATCTGGAAAAATATTTAATGACAATTTGTGAAGTGGCTGTTGTATTTCAACAATAGGTGAAGGAGCAGACAGCCAGGAAGTAAGCCTCTAGGAAATTAATGAAACTCAAGAGTATTGGAGACAGTTTCGGCTATAATTAAATATTGCCATCCTCAGTCCATTTTCGAGCTTGTACATTTTGGTGATTAGAGACATGCAATTTGAGATACACTCCCCCCATCCCCCCAAAAAAAAGTTCAAAGTTAAAGTGATCAGATCAGAGGATGTCAAAGAGGTCCAGTAAAGATGGTTCTATTCTTCTTCTTGCTTATCCTAGGCCTATTGCAAAAATGTATTTTTTTTAGATTAGCCAAATTTTGATACTATTAATAGGCGAAGTATTTAAGGCAAAAAAAGTTTGGAATAACACCTGCCAACGCTCCCTTGTGAGTCTAAATGGCCTCACTCCCATTCATACATAAATATAGCAAAGTCCCTATTTGTGAAAGCCCATTTTGCCAATATACAGTTAGGTGATTTATCGCGATAATCAAACCATTTTGTTTCTGTAAAGCCTTATAAAATTTAATTGGATTCTATGAGTGCTAGTCAACAAGATTTATTTAAAAATTGGATTTCAAGAAATGAAATTATAATATAAAATTTAACTTTGATTTGTCCTTAGACCTCAAATGTTGAGCCCTGAGACAAACAGCGATGACAGAAGCCAAAAAAATATTCTATTCATTTGTCACTGACAAAGTAAGAAAATAAAAAAGCCACGAATTTCAAAATTAAAAATAAATAAATCTCGAATGTTTATAATTGAAAAAGGATTTATTATAAAAAAGAGGAGAAGGAAGAAATAAATTTTATTACCGTTAGAGAGAAACAATCAGGAGGAAATTCTACGAGGTCAGACAAGAATCAGAATTATTTCAGCTCCAATAGTTTTTTTATATATCAACTTTTTATAATATTTATTTCCGCCATCTAATTTATAAGAAGTGGAAACCTTTATGGCTATCAATCGGCATGACTGGGGGGACCTGAACCTGGTTAAAATGAAAATTGTCAACACCTTTAACCTCACAATCAAAGGGTGGGGATTTATAAAAAAAAAAGTCAAAGAGATATTTTATTAATTGTTATTTTCTGGGCCTCTTGGAATCTGTTATTTTAATTACGTCATTCATAGGTCACTTGAGTGAAATACAAATTTATTAAAAATAATTTAATTATGAGAATATTAAATTTCATTTGTTTTAATATTTAGAATTTAATATTAATAATTTAAATTGATATGAAAAGTTGAAAATATTTCTTTTAACGAAATGTCAAATTATCAAAGAGTATAAAAAATTAATTATTTAAAAGATTTCAATAAATACATGCATAATAATATTGATTTGTTATTTATTTGTTGAATTCAAAGCTTATTTTGTTTTTTGTTAGCTCAGGTGAGCAGGTGGGTTAATTTAGCTGTGGGCTGGCTGTCATCTTACCTGGAATTCGCATTCCAAGATCTCGGTGTCTTCTAAAAGTCTCACTGTACATTTCAAACTCACATTGATGTCACTTTTGCTTGCAAATTTCAACATTGTTTGTGCCGTATTCGTGGCATGTGTTTGTGTCTGTGTATATATTTGTTTCTATGTGAGTGTGAATCGTGTCTATGTGTGAGTGGGTGGAGGCGGGCACTCACTCACTGAGTATAGAAAAAAAACGCCCGGTCGCTCGGCCGGGCTCTCGCCGCGCCGGTGAGGGAGGGTACAACGAAAAAGAGACAGAGAGAGAACGAACGAGAAAGAGAGAGAGAGAAAAAGAGGAGGGGAGAAAGAGGGGGAATCGAATCGGCTCTCTCTCCGTGGTCGCTCGGGTCGCTCTCGGCAACTGAGCTTTCAAGCACCGCATAAAAAACATTCGCATCCCTGACACCCAGCGACAACAGGAACATGAAACAAATAGTTCGCCAATCGACCGATAGATACCAGCACCTTACCTATCAACAAAATCAATTCAAATATTTCAAAATATCTATTTTTTTTTTTTAATTATTAATCAAGTCTTATTTGAAATTCAATAAAATAAAAAGAAATTTATATTTAATTATTATTATTATATAATTGAAACAATATAATTCAATAATTATTTTTTAATTCATAATAAATTTCTTGAGTCTGATTATTTTAAAATTACGTATTTTGAAATAAAATTTCTAAATAATTATTTAAATATTAAACAAAAAAACTAATCTGTTACTGATTATTTCAAAGAAATTTCTTTACGTCATAGAATCTCTTTCAAAAGAAAAATTAAAATATTTTTGATCACAAAAAAAATATGAAATGGTAAATAAAATTTTATTTTAATTTATTTTATTATTAAAAATCAATTTAGTTGTTAGCTAATTAAATAGGGTTAAATAGATAGCTTAAGCAATAATAAAACTTGCATTTTACCGCGGCTGTTTTTTTAGGCGCTTGAACAGAGGAACAATACGTAAATTGAACCGGCTAAAAAAACACAAGAGCCAATAAAAGCTATATAGAATGAATGTCATACCATTTCTTTATATAATTCAATTGGATTTTGATACCGATTAACATTTGTCATTGAGTGTTAAGTGATTTTTTAAGTTTTAAACAGAGAAAACCGATGAAAATGACATGTATGTTTTTGGAATGGGGAAATCAACTAGAGGAACGAGAAATATGAACCCGTATGGGAAATTTCGCATACATAACTTTTGAAGTTTATCCTTATTCTATAGTTATTTAATAAAGAAGATGATAATTTCTTGATTGATTTATGCTATTTTAAAATGTTTTGATAGTGTGGGCATGCTGGTTTGTTTCAATTCATTGATGTTTTCTGGTTTTTTTCACGTGCCAAGGTTGGCAGCGGATGCGAACGTTTCCCATCGAGGTGGTGTGTGGCGTGAATTGTCTTTTCGAATGGTCTGCGTCTCATTCAAACATGGCAGCGGCTACGAGTGTGGTCGTCCTGGACAGAGGCAACAACACCACATGCACCATCAATTTGCACGGTCAGTCCTTTACGCCCTTCTATACTAAATATTCACAACATCATTATATTAGCATTGCATGCCATCATACCTTTCAATTAAAAAGATCAAACGGGTGCGTTCTTAAAACTATTTAGAAAAAAAAATTCACAATTATAAATTAATTTCTAAGTTTTCATTGAATGTTTAATAGTCAAACGTCAAAGCTAACCTTATCTCAAGTGTTGCTATCGCTTTTAGACATTTTACTCACTGGTAAATAATTTTTTTGGCATGCCAATGTTGAAGTCTATAAGAAAAAAATTCCCTTTTTTTTTCTTCTTTCCCCGGTGATTTGTTTGATCCCTTTTTTTTTCTAAAGCTCTTTTTGCCCTGTCAATTGATGAATCCACGTGTTTTTTTCTTTCCCAGGCGCCACTGTTGTCTCTTGGCGGGTCAACAATCAAGAACAGCTCTTTGTTAGGTGAGTCGCAACAATCAAACCAACAATCTCTAATTATTATTGTTAATTGCACTCGCAAAGCAGGCACAGAGGGTCGGGGGTGGCATCCAACCACTCGGTCCCTTCCTTTGCGCCCTTTTCATTCCTAACACACCATATGACTTTCTTCTTCCCTTTTTTTTTTTTTTTTTTTTAAATCAACCTGACACAACAACCTTGAATTTATATTCGAACGTCATTAAGTGTCTTTCTTTTTTTTTTTTTTTTTACAATTTTTATTTCCTTATCGTTGATATATAAATTAATAAAATTCTCATTACATTATTTAAATATTTTTTTTTTTTAAATAAACAAATTTTTTTTTTTAATTTAAAAAAAAAATTTATATATTTTTATTAGAATTTTTTTTTTTAATATCAAAAACAAAAAATGTTATTTTAGAATTAATATTTCAATTTCATTTTTGTCGACAAAAATTTCCACCACAGAGAGAAATTAACGCCGCTTAACATTCTTTATTACCAAGCCCCATTTGGGGATTTAGTAGTAGGTTTCTTCGTCTCTGGTAAATATTTATTAATTTAATTCGTCTAGTCAAAATCAAAAGAATAATAAAGTCGAAATTTCCACAAACAAATAATAGGGTGTCTATTTCCTCTCTCCCTTCTCTCCAACCCCATCCCCCATACCCTACAGATTTGGACGGTCTCTTTGAAGTAGCAATAAATACTTTTACTTTCCTTTACACCCCTCAAGGGTTGGATATTGAAGTCCAAAAAATTACGAATGAGATGTTTAAAGTTTGAAGCTAAAATTTTTATTTCTCTTTTACTAGGTAATTTAAAAACCAAAATATGAAATTGTTCTATTTAAAAAAAAAAAACTTTTACAAGATAAAGTATTTGTTTTTTCGTTAACGCCTCCAGGCGGACAAATTTTTATTTAATTAATTAAAAAAATTCTTCTTTCTAATTAATGCAATTTTAAATTTATTTTTTTTACGATTAAAACTCGCTATCGATTTATAACAAACTCACAAGGGGTTCATATAACAAAAAATAAATAAATAAATTGATATTCTCCTTAATTATTCACTTTAGACGAATAATACCCATATACAAAATTTGTTAGACAATTTTTTAAATAACTAGCTGATAGAGTGGGTCTCTCTGCTCCCTCCCTTTTAATTAATTCATTTCACGATATTTAATTATTCACTGCCTTTTGCCCTTTCAATTATTCACCTGATACTAATTATAAAAAAAAAAGGATTTGCTTTTTATTTTTAATGAATATCCCTTCAATTTTATATATTAAAAAAATACTGATGTGGCCACCACAAAAAAAATTAATTCTTTTTCCCACGGGTGATGATAAAATAAAATTTATTACTGTATAAAAATTGGTGTTAGAATTGCCACTTGTTGTTTTGAAGGTAATAAAATTCCTTAAATAAAAATATACAGCCTCCCTCCTTCTCCGGTCCCCCCGTTAACGTCTCATAATTAGCGACTTGCGCATGCGTATTAACAAAAGAGAGCAAGCCATGTATCTTTTTTTTTAAAGAGAGACTCGAGAGTGAATCTAATTCCTTCTCCGTCTGTATATGTGTGTGTGTGTGTGTGTGTGGCTGTTAATTATTGATTAACGGCGTCGCAGACGACGACGACGACGTCGTCGGGGTCGGTAGCGATGCGATGCGATGCTGACGATGGTGGGGGGGGGGGGCGATGATAAGGAGAAAAGAGGGGAGGGAATGTGCAATTAGTGCGTGTGTCCTCCTCCCCCTCGATGATTCCATTCAATAAAAGAAGTAGTAGAAGGGAGGGGGGAACACAACAACAACAACAACAACAACGCAGTGTAAGTGTAGATCGCCTACAGGCAATCATGCCATCATAGATATCTCTCATTGATTCGATTCAATTGATCTCTAATCAAAATATCAGGAAATTATGATATAGTTGAGTGGTAACTACCCAAAGGAAATTACGAAATTATGAAATCATGTTTATTATGTATCTCGCTATCAAATAATTTAAAAAAAAAAAGGTGATGATCAATTAGCAATCATATTTCCTCTCTGCATTGTTCTCTCCTTAAGGAGGGTGTTTCTTTCATTTATCACTCAGTTCTCGCGCTTGTTTAATCAAATTTTTCGTCGTTGGACGTCCAATTGATTCTTTACTTGTTTGTATCAAGATTTTGTATTCTAGATCAACGGTTATCAAAAGATTGGATTTTAAAAAGGAAACGCCAGCGAGCAAATGTCATTTAATTTGCATTTTTTGATTTCTCACAACCTCTTACTCTGCAGGTATAGGGGCTGGCTAGGGGAAAAAGTTGGATAAAAGCACAAGAAAAATTTTACCACAAGTTTCAAATGCAGAGGTCTGAAAAAATCATATCAGTGAGAATAAACGTGATTTTTACTTTCTCTTACCTATGTATATATGTAATATATATATAGAGAGAAAGTATTGGATTCATGTCAAAAATTCGATGTCGAGATTTTGATGGATCTTCACGTTTTGAGGTCCCCTGAATCCAAAAAAGTGGTTTTCGCGACATGGTCTGTCTGTGGTGTGGGTGGGTGTGTGTGTGTGTGTTCAATTTTAAGCATGAAGGAATTGAGCTAGGAGGTTGAAATTTTATATTTAAGTTAAACACCACCCGGGACCGGAAAAATAAGCTTTTAATCAAAATCGGCCAAAGAGTACTAGTACTTTACTGATGTACTTTTTCAGTTTTTTTCGATTTTCTCAAAATTCGCTCTAACGATTTTGATTAAAATTCAAAAATCAATTATTTTTTAGATGCTCTTTCAAATGTATATTCTCGTTTTGCCCTCAAAATTGTTTGAAGCACACTTTACTCTTGTGCTTCATAGGAAAGATAGGAGAAATGGTTGGCATGGCAACAAAATATAAATATTTTCCCATACTTATAAATTTTACATCTGAATTCAAATATTCCCTACTGCCGGGAACTAAATACATGTCGACACAAAAAAATCTGGTGAGACAAGCACAGTACACAACTTTCGATTACCGAAGGTAAGAGAAAGTTGTGTGCTGTGCGCCAGTCACACCAGATTTTTTGAATTACGAAGAAACGAGTGCGGGGGCTAACCTGTAAGAGATCCTAGCTAGTTTAACACAAAATACAAATAAATATGGATGTATATTTATGACCCCGCCTCCACCATCAGAGCGGTGGAGCCCTCGGGTTCCTAGCCTCAAGAATTGCAATTTGTACCCTCCAGGCTAGTCCTGGAGAAACGGCAACCCTGTCTGTAACAAAAAAGAAATTTTTTTTTTCAAAAAAACATTCACACTTTTTCTCAATCACACTCACATTCACACAGTCTTTTCGGCAACTTAGGCCATATAAGACTTTATACGATAACCGTTATTTGAATAATATATATTTGGGTCCAGGCATTCTTATTTAAGCCATTTGGTATCCAAAAATCATCGACTACCTGGGATCCGAACCCTCGACCCTTGGTACACAAGGCAGGCGCGCTACCAACTACGCCAAGCCCGGGAGCAAAAAAGAAATTAAAATCAGATCATTTAAATACCTATTTTTGGATGAGTATATGTTTAGAGTAAAAATATTCATCTGCTGAGGGGTTGACGGTCGCTTGAAGCTCCTTGTCAGGCACTCGTAGAGCTGATCCCTTGAAGCTCCCTGCTGCTGAAGATCACCCGATGCATCCCTTGCACTGGACAGACACATGCACCTGCAAAAGAGAAAATATATTAGAATCTTTCTCCTATCAACACACATTCTTTATATAGTTTTTAAAATTTTATATTAAAAATACAATATTTTTCCCAAAAAAAAAAATATTTTTCTCAAATCTCGGGGGGGGGGTAATTACCCCTTACTCCCCTTGTATCCTTGTCAGGAAACGAGACACACCTGTATTTTATTAAACTCATGAGTTAATTGATGACTGTTATGTTTATAAAATCTGTAAATCAATTAGGAACACAATTTACAAGTTCTTAGGTCAGTATAATTTTCTATATAGCAGTAATAAACTGTTTTAATATTCAACTAGGCACTTTTGGAAATGTTTTTTGTAATTAGCTAGTTTTAGAATTGAACCGTTTGCAATTAACGAATTTTGACACTGTATATGCAAATGGTCAGTTTGCAGGTCAATCAATATGACAAAGCAAAAAAAAATTCCACAAAAGTAGCAAGTTAGCCAACAATAATCATTATTAAAAAGTGTAGAAATATAAAAATGTCAAAGTTCCCAGGATGACTTAAAAATCGTGAGGTCCATAAAATTATAAATAAATGATTTAAAACACCTAACCTAGAGTTTTTTATTCGTATGATTCAAATTTGATTGATACTATCACTTGACTATGCTAATGTTTCAACGAGAGCCCGCTTAAATATGATAAAAATATATTGTTCTGTCTTCATACGTAACAAGCCTCTTTCATCCTCATACGTTCGTTTCCCTCACAAGTAATAATTTCTCTGATAATTGAAGAAAATAAATTAAGAATGAATAAAAATTAAAGTTGATTAGATTCATTCTGTGTTTCAGAATTATTCATACTTTTTATCTATCTAGGTATTTTATAACTGAAAAGATAGTAAACTGAGCTACTTACTAAAGATACAAGATTAAATAAAAGTCGACTTTCACCCATTTTCATAACATTGAAAAATGGATTATTTTTTCCTAATCTAAAACAAATATATAATTACTTTCTCTTACCTATGTATATATGTAATATAAATAGAGAGAGAGAAAGAAAGTATTGTATTCATATGAAAAATTCGATGTCGAGATTTTGATGGATCTTCACGTTTGAGGGGGAAACTAAATATATCTCGACACGAAAAAATCTGGTGTGACAATCACAGAACACAACTTTCGATTACCGAAGGTAAGAGAAAGTTGTGTGGTGTGCGACCAGTCACACCAGATTTTTTTATTTACAAATGTCTCTTTTGAAATCTCATATCTAATCATATCTGAATTATTAAACGACCTTCAAAAGGCAATCTTCCGGGCTTGATAGTAGAAATATTATAACACATTTCTTACTATCCATGTTAAGGGTTTCAAAATCTACAGTAGTTTTTGCTAAAGAAATAAATCCTTAAAGGCTAATCGTTCTCCAACATTTCGATATCGTTAAAGTCTGGAAACTGAAATCAATAATGTTTTCTTTTTTTTGTAATGTTAATTATAAATACCCTATGACGTTGCCAATGTTCGGAATAGCATTGATTGCATTTGTTTTTAACTTCAATGCCTCCCCCCCCCTTGCATTACATATTTAAAACGAAGTTCCAAAGAAGAGACAACTTTATTTCTTAGGGTCCGTTGCTTCACTTCTAATTTTCTAGCTATCCTTTAATGTAGAAAGTGACTGTGTAGAATTGAATAAAGGATTGAAGAGGAGAGCAGCCAGGCAGGGAGCCTCTATTAAATTAAACTCCTTTTACGCAAAAACGTTTCGGCCGATTCAATCATCCCATCTTCAGTTGCATTGGAGTTTTTTAGTAAATAGAGTTGTCAACAGTCCGTTCATAAGCTTATTAATTTTACAATAGCCTATGTGTATAAATAACAATGTAAATAATTGCATATGATGAGAGTCTTTACGAAGAGAATTTCGAAATGTTTTAGCTATCCCTCGGCTAAGCTGGTTTACGAGTCTTTTCACATCTAGTTAAGCTAACCATATGATTAAATAAGAGCCCAGATCGTAGTTAACTAGCTAAGACCCAAAAGCTTAACTAAGGTATTAAATTAGTATAGAAACAAAAGCCTTGTTTATTTATTCTTTTGGAAATTTTTTTTTTTTTTTTTAATATTCACATTTTTCTCATTCACTCACACTCACACACACATTCCTGTCTTTCGCAGCTCAGGCCATATAAGACATTTACGATAACCGTTATTTATGAATTTATATATATAAGGGTCCAGGCATTTTTATTTAAGCCATCTGGTATCCAGATGGCTAAATAAAATCATCGGACTGCCTGGGGTCCGAACCCGCGACGTTTGGTATATGAGGTTAGCACTCTAACCTCTACACCCGCCCCGAGGGCGGAAATTTTTTAATTTTGTTTAAAATAATTTTTATAATGATGCCTTTATTAAGTTGCTAACTTCACAAAATTTTCCTTATACCTCAGTTAGCTAATTATATATGAAAAAATTCATTTTCTTTTAACTTGAAGGTTGTTGTTTACTATATCGATGATTTGCTATCAGTCGGATAAGTTTGCTAGTTGACTAGAAGTGAAGCAACCCGCCTTTTTAGAATTCTGTCGTTTCAATCCGCATTATTTTTAAATCTATTTTAGACTGAAAGTTGATACATTTTTGATTCAAGTTTCCTAAAGTCGTTGCTCTCTTCTAAATCAAATGATATAATTGACTCGGGTAACTCTTGACGTAGTGCAGGTGAAATATCGCTCTATTCTTATTTGTATTTGGTTATTAATTGTTTGTATTGATATAACGCCCCTCTCTCACTCTTGTGACCCACTTTGGGGATTTTGGGGCCCACACATCTGTCTGTCGGGGGGCGTGGGAACTGATCGAAAGGGTGAATAATCCAATCGATTATCATTTAAAAAAACGAGAGAGAGAGAGAGAGAGAAAGCACCCCTTTTTCTCTTTCTCTTTTTTAGAAAATAATCTATTAAATCTACATGTCGACTCACAGGTATCTGGGAACTTGAATTTAGATAGTAGGCTGGTGTATTCTTTCTTGGACACACAATAACAAAAAAATAAATAATTTTCAGTTTTTTAAAGGAAACTTTATTTTGTCGAAAATTTTTTCGTTTATCAGATGTGTCAGGTGTGGGGGGCTAGTTTGCGTCCAAGTGCGCAAAAATAGGAAAGTTGAAATTTAATATATGTGACGAATTATAAAAAATAATTGTGAGATTTAATTTTTCATTTTTAAATTGATAAAATATAATTTTAAAATAATTTAAAATGATTCAAACTACTAAATAAATATTGTTCTCAGTTTTTAATATGCTCTATTGATTTCCCATTTCCAATTATTAAGTTAAGATTAAAAACGGATTTTAATACCCTTAATTGAATAATTTTCTGAAAATTTTCAGTTAAAAGCCTACGATCCGAAAAAAAAGTTTCACTTGCATCGTGGTTTCATAAAATCACACAATGTTTTTTTTTTTTTTTTTGTAAAAAAAAACACTTTTTTCTCGTTCACACCTCCACATTCACACAGTCTTTTCGACAACTCAGGCCATATAAGACTTTGACGATAACCGTTATTTGAATATATATGTATTTGGGGTCCAGGCTATTTAAGCCATTTTTCCAAATGGTTTAAATAAAATCATCGGATATTTAAGTTTATAGATCCTCAATCTCTGTTTCGGTCACCAGGGAGGCATCATGAGTAGGGGTGTTCGATTATGTAAAAAAATCATCGATTATCGATTATGAAGAAGTTTTTACTTTTTAGGTTAAAGACGCCATTTTTATGAATTAAATACGGCTTTAAAATATTAAAGACACCCCTAGACATGACATTTATTTTTAACACTATTGACTAAATGTTAACTCTTTAAGGTTTTAAAGTTTTTGCTTTGAGATTATAAAGCTGTTACAAACAAATATTAAATAAATTTGGGTTTTACAATTATTGCCTCACAATTGAGAGATTGAAAATGATCACTTTCTCTCTCAAAATAATTATGAGACCCCTTTCATACCCCTCTCTAAATGAGCCTCTGGTCGGTTCTATATATAGAAAGAAATTTTATATTATACTACAAAATTATTATTATTTTTTTTCTCCTTTGAATTCGGGAAATAATTAACTAACTGATTAACTAACTATTATTGAAACCATTAGTGGATCTTTATTTATTTTTTTATTCTCTTTGATAATTATTAAAAAGTGCATAAATTGGCAATAGCTATGAAATTAGAAACAAATTAAAAGACATACAAACAATGAATAAAAATTAATTAGTAATAATTAGCTATTAATTATTAATATCCATTGTTCTATTATTATTCAAAATAAATAAATATTTTTATTATAAAACGTGCAATACAATTATCAAGTTTTAAAAGTTATTTTCCCAAATTTTCACAACTTTGCATCATGTGCGTTCACCGGACAGCTAGCTCATCATTTGCTGCTCTCTAACTCTTCAGTCGAGTGCCCTGATCGCTCCCAGTTAAATTTTAAAATTTAGAACTGGTTGTTTAAATGAAACGATCACCAAATTTTGATTTAAAACCAAACAGGTAACGCAATGGGGGTTTCGCAAGAAAGTCACTTTTGAGATTGGAATGGCATAAACTTTTCATTCAAATTTTCTGAATTCTTTTAGTCGTTGTTAATTGTGATCAATAATTTATCCTCCCCCCTCCTCCCCCTCTCTCATTGCGCGTCACTCTCTCAATTTGAATGCTTTGAAACTTTTTTTTTTCTTTGTCCTTGTGTGTGTGGTGTAAGTATATCTATACAATTATAGTGAAAAAAAACGAGAATAATTTGAGGCCATTAAAAAGACATAAATAAAGGTATATATGTATTTTTTGTGGGCTTTGGACCCTAACTAAAAATTACTTTCTCCCTTTTTGCCGACAATGAATGAAAGAGAAAGAGAAACCCTTTCTTAGGGCTCACATAATTTTTTGTTGTTGTCCGGGATATGAAATTTCTTCTTGGTAAAGAAAGAGAGAGAAGATTCGTTGTTTAAAATTTCAGATAATTTGTTGAAATAAATAAGAAAATTATTTTAAGGCAAAAGAGGGGTATAATTATTTTATCAGGAAAATTGGAATGCATTTAAATAAAATAAAATTTTAAAGAATTTTAGAACTTTCAATGCTTTTATTACTTTCTCTTACCCTATGTATGTAATATATAGTGAGAAGGTATTGTCATCATGTCCATAATCCGATGTTGAGATTTACATGTTTTGAGGTCCCCTGTATCCAATAAATTGGCTCTAACGATTTTGATTAAAATTCAAAAATCAACTATTTTTTATATCCCCTTTAAAAAGTGGTATATCAATAAAATTTTTCGTGAAAATTGTTTGAAGTACATTTCTTTTTCAGATTTTTCAAATTCACTTTCCGGCTCCCCTTCCAATTCTTATGAATTTTTGTATTTATTTAGGATTTTCTATTGTGTATAAACTCTCAGTCATTAGTGTCAGCCCTGACTCGTTGTGGTTACTCTGAAGAATAACTCTCATGGGAATGATACTGAGGTGGGTTCCCGTTTCCTTCCTCAGGAGGAGGCTATCTCAAGTAAAGTTAGGATAATTTATTGCCATGAGGTGGATTTGAACTCGAGTTGTCTTCAACTCAGGATTATAAACTTAACTGCTTTATCCCCTCGGCTATTCACTTCCTCTATTGTGTATAAAATATCCGAAATAAGCTTTTAATTTCATTAACTTTCTAACAGAACTTTGCATAATTTTAAATCTGTACCTATATAAATATAAATATTTCCATAAACAAGTTGAAATAATAAGTTATAATTTCAATTGTTTCAACTTGTTTATATATATTTATATATAGGCCACATAATTAATTATTTATTATTTATTTCATACTGACAGATCTGAAAATGGTCTCAACCGAGACCGAAACGTTACCCTAATGGGCCTTAATAAATGAAATAAATACTAGTTGCTTCTCTTTTCTTCATCCATCTACTCATAAAAATACAAATACTTTCCTGATATCATACGAATTAAAGATCTTGAGATGTTTAAGCGAATTAATCGCCATTCTAGACATACAAAGACGAGCCTTGTTCTTAACATCTTTTACTTCAATTGATTAGCTACACTCGTTTTGACATCTCTTCACTTTCAACAAACAATCAATCATTCAAAATTTTATATATTGATAATATTTATGTTTTTAGCAAGGCTTAAAATGTTGGATCAAGTTTTCCATCTCTTTCTTTTTCAATGATTAGAAACATCCCTCTAACATTTGTTTAATTTTAAAAGAGAGAAGATGAAGAAAAATTTGGTGAATGAAGAACGAAAGAGGAGAGAGAGAGAGAGAGAGAGAGAGAAATGTCGTCGTCGCCGTCGTCGTTTGGAATCATTAACGAGTCGAAAACGTCAATCTCCCTTTGAAGAGAAACAGAAAAAGAATAAAAAGAAAAAGAGAGAAATCCTTCGTCGTCGTCTTCTCCTTTAGCATCTGTCTACTTCTTTTTTTTTTTTTTTTTTTTTGAGAAAAATATAAATTCATATATTAGCCTTGATAAAAAAAGGAATTTACACAGCGAACTATCTAAGTCTAAGTCTACAGTGGCAAAAATTCTAGGGAGGGGGAGGAGTTAAATGATATTAAAAGATTTGCCTTTTTGTACTTTCTCTTACCTCTATATATGTTAATATATATAGAGAGAAAGTATTGGATTCATGTCAAAAATTCGATGTCGAGATTTTGATGGATCTTCACGTTTTGAGGTCCCCTGAATCCAAAAAAGTGGTTTTCGCGACATGGTCTGTCTGTGTGTGTTCAATTGAAAGCATGAAGGAATTAAGCTACGAGGTTGGAATTTTATATTTAAGTAAGGTACCCCCATGGGACGTGACACGAAGCTTTTAAACAAAATCGTCCAAAGAGTACTAGTACTTTACTTTTTCATTTTTTTTCGATTTACTCAAAATTCGTTCCAACGATTTTGATTAAAATTTGAAAATGAATTATTTTTTGCTCTGGTAACAAAATATAAATATTTTTCTGTTTATAAATTGTACATCTTGAATTCAAATGTCGGAAACTAATATATGTCGACACAAAAAATCTGATGTGACAAGCACAGAACACAACTTTCGATCTTCAATACAAGATGTTACTTTCTCGGTACTTTTGGTTGAATTTAGGTGGTAGGTTTTCAAATTCTTAATAAAATTTTTGAATTTTATTAACAAAGGTTTTTTATTAGGTTGGTTTACATTGCGGGCCGTTCTATGTTAATAAAATTCAAAAATTTTATTAGGAAAAAAAAAAAAATTTTACTAAGAATTTGAAAACCTACCACCTAAATTCAACCAAGAATGCCGAGAAAGGAACATCTTGTATTGAAGATTAAATTCTACCGGCCCAGCATCTGTAAATTTTAAATTTAACAACTTTCGATGTGCGACCAGTCATACCAGATTTTTTTATTTGTTAAGGTTTTTTCGGAATCTGAGGCCTTCTGGACCCCGTCCCTTCAAAACAGATTTAAAATTTGCAAAGTTCTGTTAGAAAGTTAATGAAAATAAAAGCTTATAAATTTGTCTTTACCCAAATAAACTTGCATCACTTTATAATTTAATCTTAGGCAACTCCAATGTTTTTATAACAGAGCTCAAAGGCCCCCTGGGTCCCGGGATCTCCAGCCTATTGGTGTGCTTTGCTTCCTTTTGCAGCAGACCGAACCCTCGACTCCACGAGCATAAATTCACATAGAAAGTACTCAATTTCGTTCAGTGAAAAACTTTTTCAATTGTCGGCCATTGGTGTGTGGCCCAATGCAAATGGACCACACCGATGGCTGGAGATCTCGAGTTACAGGGGTCCTTTGGCCTAGCAACAAAATAAAGAGACTCCTATTAATCGAGGCATTTGAATGTTAATATATGATTCAATTAACGATATTATACAATACCTAGTAATGTTTTGTCCTTATAAAAAACCACTAAAAGAGAAAGTTTAATTTTTTCCTTTTGGCTGCTCCACCCTCTTTCGCTATCGAAACTGGATTTTAATAAAATTTGGCACACAATTAGAAACCATTGTAATCGAAATCAGAGGGTTTGCCAGGACACTCTGGGTGGGAGCAGCCTTAGAGCTCGACGTTAAATCAAAACAGGCACACTTATTGTAAGTGTTATAAAGATGTGGGTGTGAATCGTGTGTAAGAATGTAATATTGGTAATTGTGAATTAGCTGAGTGTACTGCATTGCAGTAAGATATTCACTTATTTGACGAACGGTAGACTAATGAAAATATATTGATTAATTTGCCTAATAAGTTAAATTGTTCTTTTTTGTAGTTAATTTTAATTTGAATTCTCGGACTCGCATTCAGGGGCCGAACCCTTTGATTTCGCCAGCTTCAATCTCGCCTAGAAATGATTTCCAATTGTCTGCCAAATTGCATTAAAATCGATGCTTATAATTCTGTTTCTGTACTTTATTCTATCAAGCATCTAGTAATAATTTCTAAAATTTCAGATGTCTGAAGTTTGAAATACCGACTTCACAACCCTGATTAAATATGATCCATCATATTGAATTGCGATCCGATTTCTTTTCAAATAATATTTTCAGGATTGTTATCTTTATAGGAATTTGATATTCGATTGAGTTTAGGCTATAGAGAGGCCTATATCGCAACGAAAGGCATATCCAGTCGCGTCCTTTCGCAATTTCGTTACTCTTTACCTCGAGGATTTATTTTTCCTAATAACTCTAAAAGATATATTTTTGTTAATTGGCCTTAGATTATCTGTAGGCCTTTAATCGCAATATACAGTTTTTCCACCTGTATTTATTTTTTATAATAGGATAGTAGAAAACTTACAGTGCTATCTTCTCAGAATATCTAAGGAAAAAAAAATCTGGTGTGAGTGAACTGCACAGAAGATTTTTTCGTCTTAAGAAATATTTAGTTTCCAATAATTTATCAGAAACCTAAGAAGATTAATAATCAAATATTTTTGGTACTTTGATACTAATTCTCTTATCTCTCCTATGAATTTATGAAATTCGACCAAAATTCGTAAAGCCCATTTTGAGACAAAAAACTGAAAAAGAAAAGTGTTTTTTTTGGAATGTAACAAAAAAAAAAAAAGGAAAAAAACTTATATGGTTTTAGGGGTTTGGGGGGTTGGGAAAAAAAGGGTTGGGAGTTTTATTTGGGGGAAATTGTAATTGGAGGAGAAAAAAAAAAAACAAGAAAGGAACACCGGGAAGGGGGGGGGGTTGGGGAGAGGGGGGGGGATTTAAAGATTGTCGGGTGGTTTTTAGGTGAAATATTTAAACTGGGATTGTATTTATATGTGGGGTTTCACTGGGATATAAGAGTTGATAAAAACAACAAATGTAGATTATATCCGAAATATTTCGGGTATAATCTACATTTGTGGTTTTTACTCCTTAACAGGTATACCCCCTTGAAACCCCTCAGTGAAAAATACAATATTACTAGTACTCTTTGAGCGATTTTAATCAAAAACTTGAGGAGGCGATTAGCAGTTAAGCTATAATTCTGAGTTGGAGACAACTCGAGTTCAAATCCACTTCATGGCAATAAATTATCCAACTATTTGAGGAAGGAAACGGGAACCCACCTCAGTATAATTCCCATGAAAGCTACTCCTCAGAGTAACCACAACGTGTCAGATCCGACACTAATTGATTGTATAGAGAATCATTGCATGCCAGGAGAGGTAGCTAACATAAATCATACCCCACAGGGTTTTCATCTATTTTGTTTACATATAATCCGACCATTTTGTGGGAGATTCAGAGGCCTTAAAAAACATTGCATTCCATTAAAATCCCAACATCGAATTTTTGAACATTTCATATATAGGTAATATTCTTTATAATTATAGTAAATGATAGTGGTACCACCAATTTTTTAAAATTCCTCATTTTACTTTGAGGCCTCTCCCCCACTCAGGGGTTCATTTATAGGGAGTACGTGGATGGCGACCACGAGTTACCCCTGCTAAGGCTGGTATTTCTTCTTAAGTCATCCCTTTTTTAAGCGTCAGGCCTTGAGACGGGTCGGCTTGCTTTTCTCTCGGTCTCATTTCTTTATAAATTAATTATACCGACCCCACATAGGGATAAGGCTAAGATAGAAGATTTAACTTGTTTAAATGTCTTTTTCGGCCATTGATAGCTAATTTATTGTGAATAAATTGTTTCGTACCAAATATACCCTCTCTAAACAGGAAAACAAAATAAATTCAACAACTCATTCACTATATGAACTAGATCTGACCAACCGGTTTGAAGAGCGCAATGCAAAATGATGACTTCAAAAAA
>JAKCPI010010807.1:0-13074 GCA_023213315.1 Euborellia annulipes
ACGCTTCAGAATGAGTCGAAAACCTCTAAATTTTTTCAAATTTGTTAAAATAAATTTACTATTAGATGACCATTTATCAAAGGTAAACCACCCTCTAATAGGATATGAGCGATATTTTGAATCAAGTTTATGAGTTCTTTTTCAGAATTACCCAGTCAGCAAATCATCAACAAAAAAATGTTCTTTGATTGCTGTGGAGGCATCAGGATACTCTGATTCATTTTGATCAGCTAAATAATGTAAGTTTTAATGGCTTGAAAAAGGGGCACATTTTAAGCCAAATGTGACAGTTTTCAACCGAAAATGTTTAAAAGATTCATTTGTATTTTCACGCCATAAATATTCTCAAAAAATCGCGATGATGTTCAGCTACTCTTTATTTGGCGATACATTTGTTTTAAATCAGCTGTTATAACAAATTTGAAAAGTCTAAATCGAGTGAGTAAATGCCTAGCATCCTGTTGGAGTGCTGGACCTGGCAAAAGAATATCATTTAAAGAAATCCCATTTGACGAAGGACTACTTAGCGTCAAATACGGTTACTGAGTTTCGTAGTTAAACTCGGGTTTTATGTACGGGATGATGGGAAGATAAAAATGTGGAATATTTAAATCTATATTGTCTAATATTTCAAGATGATTCAATTTTATGTATTCCTGAATTACTTTCGAATAGTTGGCTTTCAATTCAGTATCTTTAGAAAACCGTTTTTCTAAGCAATGAAAACGTTTAATAGCCCCATTCAATGACTCTCCGAGAGCTGGTGGGTTGTTTTTAAAAATCAAATCTACTGATATTTTGCCGTGTCGTTTACCTGAAGCGAATTTAAAAATATTTTATTACTAAGTTTATCTTCTTCTGAAAGATATCTCTTATTTGTGGGAATATCTTCCATCTCCCATATCTTGGAGATACATTTGTTAGAAGATTCTACTGTTAAAAGTATTATAATTATTAGAAAAATTGATCGGTATTCTCCAGTGAGAACTCCATCCCAATGGAGTTTCTATGGCCGAAGGGTGAGCTTCAGGACCAAGAATCCTCCTATCTCCAAATAGAAGTTGGGGTATCAAGGGACCGCCTAGTATGAGGTCAAATAGAATTTGAAATATTAAATTGAGGATCGGCTAGATCTAAATTTTTTATATAATTTAATTTAGTAAGCTGAAAGAATTGCTTGGCAAATCAGGGGTGACTTTGTCCAAGACAATAGCTTTCTGTTGAGTAAAAGTCTCAATATTGTAGCGGAACAAAATGAGATTTGTATATTTGATCTTGATGTTGATACGAGAGTGTCGGATAAGCCCGATATCTCTATATTCTCCCGTGTGGAGGGTAAATTTAATTTAGAGGCTAAAATTTTTTGAAATACAAGTGGCATTGACTTGCGCTATCTAGCAATGCCCGCCAAAACCAAGTCCCCAGAATGACTTTGTTCCAAAAATTTGCGCTGTAATAATTAAAAAATTTGTTTCAATCGAATCTAAAGTGATATCGTTTAGAAAATGAAGAGAGACAAGACATCTGCTTTGTTTCTTTCTCGAGGAAGTATTAGTGGGACTCGAGGTTGATGAGTGATTGGAAGAATTTTTAGAAGAATTACTAGAGGACAGCGTAGGGGTCTTAGTAATAGGAGTAGAAGAAATAGAAGTATTTGTTGAAGTTGCTGAAGAAGGTACCTTCCTGGGTGTTTCGTGATGAAGTATAAGTATGGTGCTTTCCATTGCAGACCTTGCACCTTCCCATCGAAATGCATTGAGGTAGAAAGTGGTCCTTGAAAGACAATTTATGCATAACTTGATGTTTCACCGACTCCAATCTGTTGGAAGCATTAAGTTTTAGAAAATCGTAACATTTTTATACAGAGGATGAAAAGATTTCTTACAAAATAAACATTTACAATTATTTTGTGAGTTGGTTGTGGTAAGTAATGAGGTAGTTTTAGAAGTTTTAGGAGGTTCATTGCTGCCAGTAGGCAATGAATCTGCTATCTTCTCTATAAAATTTAAAATTCATTTAATGGTGGAATATTATGATTTAAAGATAAATTCATTTTTCTAAAGATTCACAATCAATTTATCTAAAAAAGAATTTTTTAACAAAATTAATCCCAAGCCTTTACATTTGATTTAAAATTGTTAAATTTTGAAGTGCCGTTCGAGTTTGAGTAACCAAAGCTTAATTGAGGAGCATTCTTCTTTTTTATTATGTTGATAGTCATAATTTTATTGATAAAGAAAACTAACTCGAGTCTTACGATATCTATTATTGAAAGAATCCAATAAAGGTTGATAATTTTCTTCGGTTATCGCAAAAGATTTGGCAAACTCTAATGGCTCTCCTTCAAGGTAGATAAGAAATATTGTAAATTTTTGTACCTGGGTAATATCGTTTCTGATATTAATATCTGAATTGAATGTTTCCAGAATGATAAAATTCCCTAAATCACCTGATTCAAAATGTTTTCAAATTGAGAGGGGCAATTTTGTTGTACGAGTAGTACCTTGAAGAGATAAAGAGGCATTGGGGTCAAAAGAATCTCGTGAAGGAGTAGTTACTTTATAAGTATTTAAATGTTTGTGACAAATGATCGGGTCGAGTCGTTTTCGTCAAGGCATTGACGGGCCATGATATATAGTATGAAATGGGTAAATTTATATTTTTTTCTTTTATGATGTCACTGTAAAAAAAATTGGTATTACAGCACTGTATAACGAAAATTGTGGGATAATGTATATGTCGCATTTTCTTAGGGGAAAAGATACTAAACACATGTAGTTTTCATCTAGTTAAGATAAGTATGATTCATTCACTCCCTTGAAATTCTATCTTGTCTCTGTTGCACACCTCATCTATCTATATCCCCGGGTCCTCTGGCGCCGACAAAACCCTTGAGCTAATAAAACACAAGGTGCGCAATCTTTAGAGAATTTCGAAATGTAACATAAACATTTTTTTTTTATAAAGCAAGTGAATACTTAGTTGGATAGATTTTTATTTTCATTTGTTCTTTTCTATAACCTCCCCCCCCTTCCCCTCTCTATTAGCAGCAGATTGATATAGAAATTCAATATTATCAGCCAAGAGATCAAATCACAGAATAAACTTAAAAAAAAATAAAATAACGATCAGTAAATAAATAAATAATAAAAGTGACAGAAAAATATTTAATTTTTCTACATGGATTTTGTGTGTATTTTGAAGTGTGTTTTTTTAACACTCACACACAGTCTTTTCGGCAACTTAGGCCATATAAGACGATTTTACGATAACTGTTATTTATGAATATATTTGGTATCCAAATGGCTTAAATAAAATCATCGGACTGCCTGGGATCCGAACCCGCGACCCTTGGAATAGAAGACCAGCACGCTAGCCACTACACCACGGCCCGAGGGCAGTTAATAAATTCATTTTTTTGTTACTAATTCTTCTAGTGCAGTGGCTGTTTCAAGAATGCCCCCCAATCGAAAGAAATTTCCAAAATCAACATTAAATTGGGCAAATAAACCGTGTCTTTGTTAATATTATTTAACCATTGCTCGGTTCGTCCGAAAGCAATTAATAACAAAACTTGGTCATTAAGGTTGCCTACCTTCCAGCACGAACTGATTTATGCATCTCATGATTCTTTATAATATATTTAAATTAAAAAAAATTAAATATTTTTTTGTCTAGCTGTGTCTAGAGTGTTTCTCTACTATGTATTTATTTATTTGGAATTTGTAATTGAAGTTTAAAGAGCACTAAGGATAGAAAATAATTTAAAATGATATTGAGTGTTGTAACAGGAAGAAATTTCCAACAAGTGTGTATCACTGCAATAAAAATTAAAATTATCCAGCAATTTTTTGTTTTGTGGACCATTTGGCGCCCCTTTGTGAGTAGCGACCGGGGCACGATGACCCCCCTTGCCCCCCTCGCTAGGCCACTGAACAAGCTTGCATCTAAAGAAAATGAATTTCTCGAAAACACTACTCACAATGGTCAGTAGAAATATATCACTGAAAAAAATAACATTGTGTGGTTTTATGAAATCACGATGCAAGTGAAACTTTTTTTTTTTTCAATTTAAAAATTGAATAATTAAATTTCACAATTATTTTTTATAATTCGTCAAATATATTAAATGTCAATATTCCTATTTTTGTCGTCACGGCTTGTTTCGTCATAACTTGTAGCGTCACGGCTTTGACGTCACGGCTTGAAACGCGACATGCTGATAGAGGAACGAAAAAATGTGAGGCGATCAAATAAAAGTTCCACTTTAAAAATGATAAAGAGAAAACAAATTTTTTTTTTTTGTTAAAATGCAAATTGGTCTTTTTGTTCTTTTTGTTCTGGTATAAAAATAATTGTAATATGGAAGAAATAAACCAATTTGAATTTCTTTCCCTATTTTCCTTATTTTATTTTTCCAAATTTCGAAAAAAATATTCAACTAGAGATAAAATAAAAGTGAAAAATTGTACCAGGACGTAAATGACCCAAAGGGAAGAACAAATATATTGTCTTTGTAAAAAAAAAAAAAAAGAATGTAGCAAGTAAATAGCGGTATTAAAAGTAATGATTGGAGATGCCAATAGGATATTAAAAAGTTAAATTAAACAACAACAAATAAACTGTTTCCAATTGAAATTAATTACTCTATTGATAGTTGTTACAAAGTTTAATGGACGTGGCAAATAAAGCCCTATAAATTCTAACAAAAAAAAATAAATAAATAAATAAAGGGAGATTATTATTCAAACATAAATAAATTCCTCTCTCTTTCTCTATGCAAATTATTCTCATCATTTAATTAAAGATAATCAATCAAAAAAAAAAACAAAAAAAATTTGAAATCGAAACGAACACAGGGGTGATGATGGTGTAAGGGCAAATAGGTGATTAAAATAAAAAATTTTTTATATTTAAAATTTTTGATGGCTGTGGAGATTCAATCTAGGGGCGTTGCAGCCAGGAAATTATATTTAATTTTTTATTCACCGACGTTTCGGCCGTCAATTACGACCTTCATCAGGGCTAAATATACAAAAATCTTAGGTATTTTTATACTGTATTTATTGCAATCAGATACAATTTCTTTACTTTCTAATATGGGGTCGTCCACATAATACGTAACGCCTTTTTTGACGATTTTCTAGTCCCCCCCCTCATGTCAAAGTTGATCACATACAAACAAACCCTCCTACAAATATTATGTCACAACAGAGAACTACCCCCCTCCCTCCGAATAAAATAAGGAAAAATAATTTTTTTTTTTTGATCAAAGTTTGCTTTTGTAGAAACTAGAGAAATTTTTCCAATTTTTTCCAAAAACCACTGATTTTTATAATTTTATTTTAAATTACGATTAGGATCTTTTTAATTTGTAAGATTTGTGATAAACAATAGCATATAAATGTAAAATAACAAGAAATCAAGTTTAAGAATGAATATTTTTTCTATTTCTTTTGTAAGGATGGGCTGTTTCGTATTAAACAAAAGCAAACTTTAAAAGCAAAAAATGGAAATTTAAGTGTTTTTCGTTGCCTAGAATCAGCATTCAAACAGAAAAAAAAAAATTTTGTTGACCTGTGTTATCATTGAATTAGAGACGCTGAGCAAGCAAGTTAATAATAATTTTTTGTACATATTAGCAAGAAAAGAAATTGCAATAGATATTAAAATACTTAAGATCATGTATATTTAACAATATTTGCCCTGATAAAGGTCGTGATTGACTACCGAAATGTTGGCGAATAAAATATTGAATATAAATTTTCATTTAATATGGCTGCAACGTCCATCGAATTTTGATTTTTATTTTATCCTTCGTCATACTTCATATCCTGAATATGACAAATAACGACAAGAAATAATTCTGAAGATGGATGTTCGAAACGTCGGCAAAATTTTATTTCCCTCATCTGGCTACTTTCACACATTTTCGTTGATATGCACGCTTTTTCCACTGTTTATATTACATTGAACAATAACACTATTAGAGGCACCTTGAGCATAGGCAACCAATACGCTTAGCTGTCGAAATGGATGCCTGAAATCAGTACACTATTTATTCTACGAGAAAATTTAAACCTGCACATATTAAACCAAGCAAACATATATCCAAAAACATCTATGAGGCGATCTAATTTAGAATTTCAAAGAAAATAAATATAGATAATTTATTTTAATGTATATTTTTTATTTTGTACAAAGTTTTTTCTCTCGAAGGTCTTTGAACATTGTAAATAACTTATCTTCTGCTGCTATTTTATCTATTATCTATGGCATGAGGTTAATGCATAATTCATTCTATAAGGCTGGTTTGACTTCCTGAGGATAATAGAAAACTTTTGAAATTATTTTTTTCTAATTTTTTGATACAGGAATAGATTTACATTAGGGGTATCCAAACCTCCCCCTTTAGTGATTGGTGATTGAATAATAATAATTGAAATGTTATCGAGAGGTTAATTATTTTAAATGTTCTTTGGATTATGACACCCCCCCCCCCCCTAGCTTTAAAATTTTTAATTTCCCTCTAAGTTAAATTTAATTATTTTATTTGAATAACTTATGATTGTTCAAATAATCGATATATGTAACTTTAATTGAGTGCCTTGTAATAAAATACAACATTTTCTCATTTGCATAGGAATTTTGTTGGAAAAAAAAAAAAAAAAAAAAATTGATAGCACTTCACGAAAGTTTTAATCAAAAGTTTTAGCTATTTTTGTGTAATTTATTATTTTCCATTTTAGTTATTAAAAAAGTTTTCGGAATAAAATCCCCGTTCTATATAGATTTTTTTTTTTTTTTTAGGGTCTTTTCCACTTGTAATTTATTTGTTCTTTTTAGATCTTAGTTTCACAATTAGGTGTTTTAAAAATGATTAATTGCATTCTGAGAATTTTTCTCAAAAACTTGAGTAAATAAAAAATTCGCCAAGTTTGTAGCTTAAAAGTCGACTAGAAATTTAAGTTGAACTTCAATTTCAGATCAATTTGTTTAAGAAAATAGAAATTTTTTTGTTTTTGTTGTAATTTTTGCTTTTATGCAGTGATCGTTGAATTGAGTTCAGTCAAATGATATTTTTATCTGAACTTTTTTTTTTTTTTTTGAAAATGCTCTCGCTCTCTTTTTTCACTGTTTTCTTTCTTCACGGTTCTTAACTCCTTTTCTCACCCCATATTCAGGGTTATTTTTTCTTCCCGAGTATGAAACGGGCGATTACGTCCTCTGTGTTACGTAAAACAACAATCATTTCAAAAATAAATTTATTAAAAAATAATTGAATTCCTAATTTAATATTAATAGATTAAAGTTACTTCAAACACTGATAAATATAAAAAAAAAAAACTATACTATACTATATTATAATATAAATAAATAAAAAATTTTAATGTGTAGTGAGGATATTCAAGACAGCCAAAAGAAATAAAGAAAAATATATTTATCTTTAGCTTTATTTTACGCATTTGTCGACGTTTCGGTCGATATTCCGGCCTTCATCAGGACAAAATGCTGTTTGCCTCGAGCTCATAGAGCAACTCCTGACAATGCGTTTGTGCCAACATTCTATTGAACCAGAAATCATGGCATTCAACGAATGTTCGCACAAACGCATTGTCAGGAGTTGCTCTATGAGCTCGAAACAAACAGCACTTTGTCCTAATGAAGGCCGGAATATCGGTCGAAACGTCGACAAACGTGTAAAATAAAGCTAAAGATAAATATATTTTTCTTTATTGCTTTTGGCTGCCTTGAATATCCTCACTATTCAAAAAATTTTAATATAGGTCTAATATTAAAAATGCAAATAAAAAAAAAAACATTTCTGAAGCGGACATTCGCGATAACTTTTAGGTCTTCTTTAAACATATATGAATATATCCAGGGGGAAAAGAGGAAGGGAGGGGGAAAGACAGACGGACAGTGAATTATACCATTATGGTATATATAAGCTTATATACTTATTTACAACGACGTCTTTCAAGGATTAATGTAGGGTGACCAGATTTTAACAATGGTCAAGTGGGACACCATTGATCTATATGGAGCCACAAAAATTCCAAAAATCGGGACTCTAACACCGCGGGACGTGGGAGAAATTGTCCCACCAAACGTAAATCTGATATTAAATCGGATTTGGGGGTTCCAAGTGGATTTATTGTATGTTAAATTTTGAACCCCAAAATTTCTATTTTGACCTAATAGGAATATAAGTTAGGGCCTATTAGTGAATGGTATGATCTGTCAGCTAGGTCGGCTTACAGTGCTGTCAATCGGACCTATTCTGGACCAGAGGGATAAAGGTTCGACTCGGATGGTCACCTTAGAATGATATTAATAAAATATTTATCGTATATCCAATCCTATTTTTATTTTTAAAAACAAAATCGGCATATTATTTTAAATAAAACGTGCAAAAATGTCAATAAGTGTACAGTCAGTTTCAATATTAACTGCCACCCTTGAGAATAGAGCCGTGAAGTTAGGCAACCAGAGCGCTTATCTAATTGTTGTCTCGAAAAATAGTATTTCCACTGAAATATTAAAAAAAGTTTAATTATTTTCTAAGCACTCTGGTTGTCTAACTTCACGGCTCTATTCTCTAGGGTGGGGGTTAATATTGAAACTGATTGTACCTATAATAGAATAATTTATTTTGAAATGTAATAAGACCAAAAACAAGATTCACTCTATTTTATAAAAAAAAATTTCGCTAATTTAAAAAAAAAAATGCAGAGCATGAGAGCATACAAATAAACAAAAACAAAAAAAGATACAAAAGTAAATGAAAAAATTGTTAACAAGTTCCAACAAGGAAATGGAAGGAGTGTCTTACCATTGACGTGGCAACTTGTCCATTCGAGTCGATTTTGGGCTCTCTTCCCGAGATCTGGAACAGGAGGCCATTAGGCTTTTAGGCTCCGAGAGATCTTGGAATGCTTTGTTGGTTAGTCTTGTTTGCAATTGCACCTTGTTTATTAGCTCTCTTTGCTCTCGGTTTTACGACCCTCTCTGTATAACTAACTTCATCTGGCTTTGGATTGTTTCTAATTTCGAAACTTAAACAATTTTAATAAAGAAAGTAAAGGAATGGGGAAAAATTTTGTCATAATTCTTAGTTTAAATTAAACAAATAAAAAAAGGTCTAAAAAAATTTAATTTTTTTATTGAAATTTCTTTCAACTTTTGGTATGGAAAGATGAAGTTTTAGAATTCACAATCAAAATAAATTAAATGCCCTTGTTATTCGATAAATTTTGATATCCTTACGACGAAGGCAATTTTTAATCATTTCCCCTCAAGCGATTTTTAACAAGTTGGTGATCATTTGATACAGAATTTAACCCTCTACATTTTATATAATAAACGTCATTTTGATAGGAGTGATAGATTTGAAGTTATTTACAAAAAACAAGTAAAAATTTTGCATAATTTTCAAAACGGATAGTGTGGGGGATTAAATTCCATTTTCTCTGACAATTTCAAACAAATCTCCAGCATTTCCAAATGAAAAACTTAATTTAACAAGACTGTGAGTGTATTTTTATTGGTGAGGCCAAACATCCCCCCCTCCGGGAATCAAACCCAGGATCTCCAGCCTTTCCGGGGCATAGGCGTGCTGTCGATTGCACCAGGCCACCAGACCCTCGACCTACACCAACAAAACTCACTTCCCCTTATATGCAGTTAGTCGTGAAAGTCACTAACGAGTAACTAAAAAGTGAAAACCTTCTTGGTCGAGGGGTCCGGTGGCCTGGTGCAATAGACAGCACGCCTATGCCCAGGAAAGGGTGGAGATCCTGGGTTATATTCCCGGGGGCCATGGGGTGTTTGGCATCACCAATAAAAAAACACTCACAGTCTTGTTAAATATATATATCTATGATTAGTTAAGTCCGAATCTAGGTATTTTGAATACTATTATCTTATTCAAATATATAGATCTCGAAAAATATTTAAGAAAAACTTAATGTTTTATAATAAAATTTTTATTGAATCTCGAGGACTCGTTTAAATTTCCCTGTTTGTATCCGTCCTGGTCTTGAAGAGGGAACGGGTACTATCCAAAAGTTCGGGGAAGTTTACCATAACTCCTAATTTCCACTTCGATTTTGAACTATATTTAGTTAGAGCGTTTTTTCAACGATTCCATGCATCCCTGAAAGTCTGCAGGTGTAAGTGTTCGAAGCACATTCTGCGTTTCTTCCTGAATCTCCTCAATTGTGTTAAAACGATTGCCTTTCTATTGAAATAGACTCATTTTCGCAATAGGAATTTCTTTTGTGAAGCATTAGGCGCAAATGTCGAGAACAGTGGGTTAACAACAGCTCGATTCTGCAACATGACAACACATCGAAATTTCTTGGCTTCCAAAAACACGGTGTGATTTTTCTCTATTCCAAAATAAAATTTCAATTGAAAGGCCCCCCCTTTTTAACATAGAACACTTACACCTGCAGACTTTCTTGTAAAAACGCAGTATCAATGCCAAAGGGGACGGTGGAAATTAGAAGTTATGGTAAGCTATTTTATTTTTATGCTAAAATTTCCCGAACTTTTGGGTAGCATCTCGAGACTATGTTAAGCCAATTTCTATCCCCTCCTTTGGTTTTTTTATTTGATTTGAATTCCACATCATTGGTGTACCGAGGAATCGGTATTAAGTCTGCTTCAAATAGAATTATTTGTTTATGTATAGATTAATATATTATTATCTGTTAGGCCGAATTCACAGCTAACGCTCTAATTGATTATTTGAATACATAATGCATTGTTTACATAAACTGGCGCCAGTAGAAAACACGTGCGCCAGAATAGGCCTTTGTGCATTTTTATAGTGGGCACTATTGTGTCTGTTGATATGAAATGAAAACAATGCCTTATCAATTATGCATTAAAATTATCTATTCTCGGAATTAGTCGAAATGTACGTAAAACTTTAATATTTTTCTATAATGAAAAAAATAATAGAATTGTCTTTAATTAGTTATCCTCTTTCTCTTAATAAAATAAATAAATAAATAGTAAATAATGTGATTTATTTATTTTTAGCTGGACTTTGCATCTTCTGTGTCATCGAGTTGGTTTGCTCGGTTCTTTCTCTCTTCAAAATGGCTGGTGAGTTTTATTTTTATTCTTAAGCTTATTATTTGAATATTATTTGAAAAATTACCTTTATTTTAACTATTGGCAATACTTTTAAAAATACTTTGAAGTGAGTAATGAGATTTGCGTATTTTGATTTAAAATTTATTAAGTCAATAATTGTTAAATTTTATGATTTTTCTCTGTGACTGTAACACTGATATTACTCCTCAATCTTTAATGAGAAACAGGATGAAGAAAGAAGAGCAGCTAGTATTTGTTTTATTTATTTAAGGCTAACGTTTCGGTCTCGGTCGAGACCATCCTCAGAGCTTGTCAATATGAGATAATTTTTTTTTCGACCGAGACCGAAACGTTAGCTTAATGGGCCTTAAATAAGTAAAACAAATACTAGCTGCTCTTCTTTCTTCTTCCTGTTTCTCATTAATAGCCTTTATCCAGCTATAAATCTACTTTTCTCTTCAAACTTTGTTTTTGTGTTAATGTTATATTATGAAAGATTCCGGGCAAATAAAATATATCTTTTTGGCAATATGAAATTTCATCTAAGGGCTGAAATTTGATTTTTTTTTAGACTTGTGGTTATTTTATGTATGTTACAGACCAAACTGTTTTTTTAAGACGAACTAGTGCGTTACGATAAACTAGTTTGTCCTAAAAAAAAAAAAACATAAAATAAATACAAGTCTAAATTAGTTTCCAAAATCAAATTTCAGCCCGTAGATGAAATTTCATATTGCCAAAAAAAAATATTTTATTTGATCGGGATCTTGCATCAAATAACATTAACAGAAAAACAAATTTTGACTAGAAAGTCAGGAGTATGTTTTTTAAGGACAAACTAGTTGGTCCTAAGTGCCTTAAGACAAACTAGTTTGTCCTAAAAAACAAATTGGTTGTAGTGTGTCCTAAAAACCCGTTTTTTTTTCAATATAAAATACATAATAATAATTTATTATTATTAAAATAATAATAAAATTTTAATAAATAAAAATGTAATACACACATAAACACTCGTTTATATGTTTCAAGATATTTTTAATTAATTACCAGTAATATATTAAAACATATAGCCGAGTGAATTATAATTTATAAATATAAAATTTTATTGAATAAATATTGATGATGAAGATTGAATGAAGGGAATTACCCAATCAAAATACAAATTTCCTTAGGCTTTTTCTAAAAACCCTATTTCAAAACAAAACTCTGCATAGTTTGGTTATATTTCTGTATGAAGCCTTACTATATATTTATTTAGGCCTACTTCTTTTTTTTTAATTAAAAAAATGTTGTATTATACTGAATAAACAATATACGTATTTATAATCTTAAATTGAAAATTAGCAAATTGATTAGAATATATGAAACAAATTAATTATCCACATGTTTCAAATAAAAAGTTTCCACCTCTAATTAAAAAGTTCAGCAAATTAAGTAAACATTTTAATTTCAGGTGCTTTTAATTATTATTTTTCAAACTTTTTCAATATTTTAGAAAAAAAAAAAAAAATAAATAAAGATAAACAAGATGGAGCAAAAATAAAAAAAACTTTTGTTGGTTTGGCAGCTCACAAACGAGTTATCAGCTTACTTTGAATTTAACAAATAGAAAACCTTCCGGGCATTAATTTTAAAAAAATGTTGAACAAAAAAGAAAACGTCTTTATATTTGTGCCATTTATTCGGGGGCAAAATCACTCTATTTATTTTAAAAAAAATCAATTTTAATTTTTCAATCATTTAATAAAGAAAACGGGCCCATGAAAAAGAATTCACATACCGATAATTAATATTTATCAACCAAATAGTCAAAAAAGGATATACCTCAAGTAATCGAAGCAAGAATCTGCCAATTCAGGATGCCCCTATGGTTATGAAAAAAATTCAGTCTGAATAACTTAATAAAAATTTCATAACAAAAATATCACAGCACCACACAAATTATCATTTAAATTTGAATTTCGA